>JALIZH010025179.1:0-47097 GCA_030522465.1 Rhipicephalus appendiculatus | reverse complement strand
CGTGTGGATCAGCGAAGAGGTTTAGTCCGAACACTGTGCATATTGCTTGAAATATTAGGCCTACAATTGTGTCCTTATGTGCACAATGTGATTTATCTTGGTAATCCACTTCTGTGTTCTTTCAGCCGCAGCGTTATAGCGGACTGAAAGTCACAACATCGGTAATTTGGAAACTCACGAGGAACTAACGAAGCCAGTTGCTACTTGTCTTTTTCTGTATGAGGTCACCCTGTATTTAAAGGGCGTATCACATTGTATCTTTCTGAAATGATAAGTTTATAAAAATCAATGTTATGATAGAATATTCTTGCCTGCTGCAATGCGAAGGTGATCTATAAAAACCTGGAAATCAAGCATATTTATTTTATGCGTATTTCCTCAAAAGCTTCTCTAAGCGGTCGGTGATATCATTAATTTTATTCAGAAGTAAGTCCACACGATGCATGGGAGCATGCCATGACACTTGCAAGAAACTTGTCATTCAAGCCACTCATCGTAGTGCTTGCGGACAACCAAGGTGAGTGTTGTCCATTCCGTGTTTGAACAGCGTGTGTTCTCAGTGGAATAAACAGCCCTGCTAATATTAACAATAACGCCAGACTCAGTTAATTAGTGGAAAAAGGACAAAGAACCAGGTGAAAAAACAGACAAGAGCACCACCTCTTATCTATTCTCTTTACCTTGTCCTTTGTCCATTTTGCCCTAACTAGCAATGGCGTAGCCAGGAATTTTGGTCGGGGGGGGCTCGCATGTCAACACTATATATATATATATATATATATATATATATATATATATATATATATATATATATATATATATATATATATATATATATATATATATATATAATATGAGAGAGAGATGCGTATTTGCTTCTCCAGCATTTTAAATGTTCTCTTACTTGAATGACAGCGCTGTTACAGCACACAGTCTGTTAAAAACTTTGATCTAATGAAATGCATTGTTTTGTTTTCCTTTACACTTCTCATCGTGCACAGCACCTGTCCGGTGAAACGTGCCCGCTTGCCATTGCGGAGGAAGCAATTAAAAGTCTTTGACATAGGGCTGCCCAAGTGAACTAACGAAAGTCTATGCAACTCTGGAAATGCAGTACATTCTTTGGGACCCATTCACAAAAGTCAACGTAGTTTAAGTGGCACTCTAGTACTACCGAAATTTTACATTTTGCGCTTAATTCTACTGACATAACGTTGCTGCATCACATGTTTCCTGAGAAGAAGGCCCTCATAACTTGCCTCTCCAGCTGCTCACCTTAAACAATAGTTCCACCAGGATCTATCACGCATCGCATTCGTCATGTATTTTTGCATGATTACTGGAAATAAATCTTACTACGACTTTGGAATATTAAAGCTTCATGTGGGAAAGTTCGTATACTTACGTTACCATCACTAGATCATTTAAGTTGAGTGATTTGAAGAAGCCATTTAGAAAACACAAATTTATTACTGAAGATATAAATTACAATAGAAAATAATGCACTAAATTTAAACCTGTCTATATTTTGCTGTGCATTTGCATGCTCCTGTTTTTCCGCTCGTGTTTGGAGATCAATCTACATAATCGATAGGGCAGAATTCACTACAACAGTCACAATTATCTTAGTTTGGAGAAGCTAATTGATCAAAATGTGTTGAAAACGGTGATCGAATCAATTTTGCTGTGTGCGCATGCTTTTTTACCCGCTACACTTCGCACTGTTGAATAAGCTCGCCCGCGAAATCTGCCAGCTTACTATTGACGAAAAAAAATAATGAAGAGCAGCGTTACGTCTAGCAGACTTGCATACATATGTGAGCTTTCTCATTAACACAGTAATCAAGTTTACCTTCTGGTAGTGCATATTGTAACGCAATACTACGTAAGTCTGTCTGCCCACCAGACAGTTTGATCCACCTTTCCACCTGACGTCCTATTAAAAATATACTGCTACGCTTTCTTAGAAAGTGCAACTAATAGCATTTATTTGCATGAAAACTGAGCAAGCGTTCACACTGATTGCAGACCTTAATAAAGCGTGGGGCTTGTATGGTGAGATGAACTGCCTGTGAGCGAAATTATGACCTGTTTCTCTGACCGCAAACGAGTGAAGTGAAATGTAAAATTTCCTTTGAAATATAAGATGCTACCTGATGCTACTTATGTTTTGCGAATGAGCCCCTATCATAGTGCTTCGTTTGGAGAGTTGTATAGACATCCATTCACGTGCTTTATGAGATATTAACTTTTTTACGCAGGACCTTTCAACACCACTTATCCCAAAACATTACGCTACTGAGTCACGAGACAACGCAGCTCACATAGACAGCTGTGGTTCTATGGAATACACATTAAATCAGGATTTTTGTTGACCTCCTGATACTCGTATTTATAAAAGACAAAAAATGCACAGCAAACAAAATTTTCAAAGCGCAGCCACCGCGGTGGTACAGTAGTTACGGTGCTCGACTGCTGACGCGAATGATGTGGGTTCCATCCCGGCCTCGGCGGTGGCATTTTTATGAAGACGAAATGTTTGAGGCCACTGTAAGTGCGCGAGCCTCATTGATTTAATTGCTTGTTAAGGAACTCAAGCGATAGAAATTTTTGTAGTCCTCCACTACGAAGTTCCTGATAACCGTACCGTGGTTTTGGGCGCGTCAAACTCCAAAAAATTATTATTATTAGTAGTATTGCAAAACGCCGGGCTGGCTGAGCTCGAAATAACAGTGCGGTAGAAATGGAGCTATTCTAGCCAGATCATATATATGTGGTGCTTTTCTTCTAAAAAAAGTCAAGTCCGCTTTAACTGAAACTGAAAAAAAAAACGTTTTTTTGCTACGTACAATATGGTCGGGCCAGCTCTAACATTTTTTTTCGCCAGTGCGCTCATGTCACCAAAATACCTCAAATCTAATGTGCGGCTAAAATCTATGTAGCCTGCTATTGTCAGTATTGCAGAATAAAATTTGTATTTGGCTTTTAGAGATTGTAACATTTCTTTTGGGCATGACATAGCTCGTAAAAGATGTATAAATCGCAGCAAACGAACGATACAGCAATATTTTGCGACAACATTAACACCATGTTTGTGCTTCCGTCAGTGCCGCCTTTTGTTGCATTGGCGTAACGACGATAACTTGTAGAGCGAGTGGTCCTACCAGGAAAAAATGAGTACCATTCTGGACTGCCGGCAGCGTTTTGTGGTTCTTGGTATCTTGAGGGCATTCAGAAAAATGCTTGTTTGTTTGTTTGTTTGTTTGCTTGTTCGTTTATTTATTTGATTGTTTGTAGCCTGAGAACTGTTTCAGCTCTTGTTCATATTCTTCTTAGCTCATTTGATTTCACGCCATTTCGGATCGCTTCTTCTACAAGGAATAAAGCGATGCCCAAAATCTTCATTTCAGTTGTCTTCTATTTCAAATATACCGTCTCGGAGTGAAAGAAGGCAATGATATGCAGCGCAGAGGTTGTCGAATGAAAACAATATAGGAAAGCCACTAGGACCCAAATGAAACAGTTTGGACCCTGACACGTTGGTTGTTTTGGTCGTGTTTGTTGAAGCAGCACTGATTTAATGGATCTGACTCAGTTTGATCCCAGCAGATAAAGGGGTTTCGCTGATTTTTTAAAATTCAGAACTGCATTTTTTGAGTTCACGTTAAGATGAGGAATTGTCCCATTTTGATTACAATTCGTTTAAAATAGAAACATACTTTGGCACGTTTTACGCTCCCGTGAAATTTAGCCCTTTTCTGATTTGGTTCTTTAAGAAAAAAAAAACGCCGCGTATATAGCACAAGACAGTCATCATGCTTTGGCCAAAAGAGGGCTGTTCGAAGTACTATCACCGTTAGAAGGAAGTACTAACTTTGTCAAAGCAGGAATGCTAGTACATTATAGTCTTCGTAGCAGCGTCATCGATGTGGATTCGCTTCTCGGACAGGGAAAAAATGTGGGTGTGTTCCAAAGATTGACCTCAAAAATGTCAGCTCACTGGCATCAGAGCAACTTTGAGGTCAGAGTGGTCAGTCAAGGAGTGAATCAAGGGTGCTGTCCCCCCCGCCCTTACTTATCCACTGGGGGGATGCACCCTCGGCTGATCGGTGTACCCTAGCAGCCCAAATTAGTAGATGCCCTTTTGTTGTAAGAATATAGTACATTGCCGGGACAAAAACCACACGCGGCCCGCGGACCCTTTGCTAGCGGACCGCGCCTTCAGACAGAATAGCCTTGCGAGTTTGCTAAGTAGTATTCGCATTACTTTCTCGCCGACTACGTATAAGAGCTCATGGTTCAGGCAAGCTACAGAGAGGAGACTGGTCTCAAGTGTGTTGTGCGTGTGCGCGAGGCACCCCATGCGCTCCTGATAAGTTAGAACATTACAGTGAAACGAAAACTTCATATTGAACAATTGGCTTCCAGATTTTAGTCATTCTGAAAATCAGTCTTCATATGTTTTCCGAGTCCTGACGACAAATACCCTTCTGAAATTACCCATGCAGGAAAGGATTTCTTTATTTTTCAAGAGGCAACCTTTGGTGACATTTTGATTCAAACTCTCTGCAACCCCCCCGCCCCCCTCTCCCGGTATCGACCATCTTCACTGTCCTCCCAGCGCTTGTGGGACCAAATTTCGTTACTGCGGCCCGCTAGTTGAGGTTTGTTGGAGACCCCCTTTTATATATCTTAATCCAGAGCGTCCTGCGTGTCAACAATAGTTAGCCTACTCCTTCGCGGTGACACGGCTAAAATGGCAATACAAGGCACTACGCCTTCTTTTGCAGAACATTTCTTACGGTATCATGCGCTGCACAGCCAGATACAGGACCGCCAGGGGGTCCGCAATGTCCCCACCGAAGTGTCTTTTCGACTGCGGAAAGCAATTTTAGAAAAAATCCAGGTTGATTTCCGGTGCAGCTAGCTCTTTTGGTCGACGATGCATCACAATACGAAAAAATTTCGGGGGGGGGGGGGCTGAAGCCCCATAAGCCCCCCCCCCCTGGCTACGCCCCTGCTAACTAGTTATATCTGAAGTCATTTCGCACGAAGTAACCCAACTTGCATTTCTAATACATCACATACGAAGCGCATATAGCAACTGATTTAATGAAAATGAAAAGCCGAACATGGAGGCAGTAAGTTTGTGCAAACTGCTCATTAGACAGCTTAGATGCAAAGACTGGTGCAAATCTGCGCATTTTATTTGCGAGCCCTTAAAGGGACACCAAAGGGCAAAACGATTTTTCGCGTATTAGTTTATACAATTTCACAATCCCGAAAACACCACCACAAACTTCAATGTGCCACTCTCTGGAAATTACGTCAAAAGTGCAATTTTTGCTTCTTTGAAATTAATATAACCGGCAAGAAACTGCGCGTGTATTTTGAGCCTGTGATTTGGTTCTTCTTCTGCACAAACAGAACATGACAGACTAGCGAATGAATATATATTTATTTAACTGTACTTAAAATAAAAATAAAATATTGACGAACAAACACATAAACATATTACCAACTTCTCATTGGCTACAATAAAATATAGAATGCCTCGGAATAAAGTTGTGAAAATTTGACGCATTTACGGAAAGTTCCTCGTAATTCATGCCTGATGGGCTTATTTATACTTCTGGAATGAAACTTAATACCGGAACTGTTATTTCTTCTCGTTTTTACTGTTTTGCTTCGTATACCTTGCCAACGAATGAACACGCTGCGTTTCCTGTATTTGGCATAGTTACTCAGGGTGCATTTAGTTCAAATTCTATTGGCGACCTAAGTGAAAGTCTTATAGAATCCTGTCTTAAAAAAAAGGAGTCGGCACATTGCAAACCGGCATGCAATTGCACTTTGACTTGCGCGAGTTGGTTGATACTTGGTTATATGCCCATATATGCCCACATAAGCGCAATGAGAGGCGTACAGGTATTCACACTCGGCAAATGCACACTTCCATCTGTAATAACCTAAACTCTTTATTCTCACGCGACACAGTGATGAGGGTTCATTGGCGAAACTTGCTTGGGGAAGCACCGGCGATCGCATTCTTCACAAACGCCAGCCTTGTTCCAGAGGAGCAATCGTCGCGTGGACTTGTACTTTCCTCCAAGTTCTCCTCGCTCAAGAAAGCTTTGGGAGATCTGAGGGTACGGTGCTTGTTTTATTGCCTTGCCTTCTTGTTACGATAATTCGAAGCACAGTTAGCATTAAAATTTCGAAGTCCAGTGCGAGATCGAGCGCCTGCATAATGGTACTATAACTACCAGTGGACATTGTTCAGAACAGACAGTGCGAGGGACATTTGATTAGGACAATGTCTCAAGAATGATTAGAATAGAGGCACATAAAATAGTGGCTTGTTTAAAAAGAATAAAACACTCACAGGCACTATCAGATAGGCGAGACAAGTATCATCAAATAATGCGCTTTTGCAAATTTCTCGCAGAAGCGAAATTTAACGGGATACGGCGTGCACTGGCATTTGGTGCTTTCGTCGCCAGGAAGCAAGCGGATTTTCCTCCCAGGCTTTGATGGAGAGCAGCTGGCCCTACATCTGCCTGTGCCTTCATCACTGCACGATACCTGCACGGCATCCCGACAAAAGGTTAACATTTTTTTTTTAAAATCAGTATACACATCAATGGGTATGCACGAGTCGCAGTGCCTACGATGTAATGGCGTTTCGGTGGTGCTCACCAGGTCACATACTTAATTTTATCCTTACGAGGGGATGATATCCAATAGTGCTCACCTTATTTGCTGTTCTTTAGTGATTGTTTACGAGGCGCTATATGACGCTCTAGGCCTCTTTCACTTCTCTTATATTACTGTGTGTGCACTCTTTAGTCCCAGAAGGCGAAAAATTCAAAACGGGCCATTGTAATACGCAAGCGGATGTGCTGCCGGTAATAGACTGATATAGTCACAATAAAAGGTGCGTATGCCTTTTGTGATGTTTGTTATGGTCAAATACATCTACTCGATTGTGCCTAATCCGAGATACGGAGGGTGTCTGTACGCAATAAACGTGATGATACGTCAAGCAAAAAGTATCGCAAGCGATACTCATGCGTATACAGAAAAGACTGGAAGGCACCTGCATGATACCTTAGGCACGCAAATTTGAGATATACCTATAATGTGTCATGACCTGTGCTCTTTAAAGTCTCGATTTCCGCCTTGTTTAGACGTGACATAATTACTCCAAGTCATTCAAGAAACTATACAATAATTATATATCGAAATTGTTATCGCATCTAATTATAGCTCAGAGTGCTTATAAATAATTACTTCTGAAATATGTCACATAAAATATGAACAATAAAATACAAATAGTACCTTGTATTACTGAGCATTACATGTTGAAAATATTCGGGATGTTCTTCAGTATTGAAGAACCTTTAATACGAGTGGTGTTTTGGTAATCATTCGGCACACCATGCTTTTCAAGTAACTTCTTTTTTATCTTCCAATGCTTCACTGATTTCTAGCTGCGTAGCTTACGTCCATTAAAGTTAACCTACGCCTAACATCACTCGTCTCAATAGAAATGCTTCACTTGCAGCGTGATGAGCGAAATGTTCTGTTAAAATGCCAACTTAAAAGAATAGATTCACAACCGTAGGTTACATTCACACTGTTAAGAACGGGATTAATGCGACGGGCTCGGGACAGGGAGTAACACACAGACACACAATCGCTAACTATCTGAAGTTATTCCGAAGCATATCTACCCGTCCTGTACTCGTCTTATCACATCTGGGCTTTACAGCATGAATATGTCGCACCAACAAGGCCAAAAGTCTACCCTTCCATAGATTATATTTATTTATATGGCGCCGTGAATGACATAAAAACATTCGGTTATAAAATTCATATGAGCATTTTATTATTAACTGTGATGTTTCCTTTACAGGGTATAAAATATTTAAAAAAAAATGGCTGACCCCTCTGTCATAGGAATCGGTAAAACACGGAAGTGAAACGTGTCTTCACACAGGATAGTTGAGCGTTTATTGTGCATTGTTTCGCCCAAGGGCGAAGAATGAATGCTATAGCAACAAATTGTAATGTCACGCGAATAACGGCAAGGAACTCCGAAACTTGGAGCGCATTCCTCAAGCAGAAAGGGCGCACGAGGGCGAGCGCGAACCAACAACTGTCACAGCTCGACACTGAAAACGCGCTGCTCAAACACAAAGAAGGACCCATGAAACGAACGCACAAGTATACACAAGAAGATCGCGAACTAAAAACTGCCACAGTTACTCCATTGTGTATGAGCAGCGCGCTTCTTTCGCAAATGCTGCCGCTGCAGCGAGCGAAGTGACCTTCGTGCTTTGTGTAACTTCAAAGCAAAGTTGCGCTGAAAGCACAAGACGTACAAACCTCTCCCCCATCAAGAGATAAGCGCGCGCATGAGGAATGACCGCCGAGAAAAGGCGCGCGCATATCGCAACGCACGGGGGCACGCCATTTAAAGCGCACCCTTCACGCCAGTCGCGCCATCCCGCTAGTGATAACGAGAACACAAAGTACCACCGAGCTCCGAATACCGCCAACGGTAAATGTTGTATATAAATAGCTCG
This sequence comes from Rhipicephalus appendiculatus, assembly GCA_030522465.1. Classification (NCBI taxonomy): domain Eukaryota; kingdom Metazoa; phylum Arthropoda; class Arachnida; order Ixodida; family Ixodidae; genus Rhipicephalus; species Rhipicephalus appendiculatus. The sequence continues at coordinate 38,506 of JALIZH010025179.1, read as the reverse complement.
CCGTTTGTGCGCTAAGGAAATGTACGGTCTGTGGCCGAGTCGTTTCGCCCCACGCGCTGCGGAGCGAGCGGTCGTAGGTTCGACTGCCGGCGGCGGACATTTTTCTTCTAGTTTTTTTTCTTTGGCCATATGGTAGTGAAAATTTTAGAACGTCATATCCATGACGGAAATACGTCAGTAGAGCCGTGTTGGACCACGGCATAAATCACTTTCGTGTCCATATGCGGGTGATTGAACCACCAGCGAAGAATCGTGTGAAGGGAAGATGGTGACCGTCTAGCAAAGAACACTGCTAAATAGTAAGTTTGATTAAGTTGTCGGCTTAATAAAGCCGACAACTTATTAGTCCAAGCCATGACCTGATTATGGTGAATGCAGTAATGCGAGACGTTGCATGAACTAGGAGCCCAGCGGTTGTTGAAGGCGTATTTAAATCTTTTTTTCATGAGTTTCTTTGGTGTATCACCCCCTAACGAAATGACATCTCTGAAGTCTGCAAAGCTGCGATAGTCTGTTGAGCCAATTACCGTGAGATGAGTAGCGCAACACCGCAGACACAAAGCTACCGCAGCAGGCTAGAATAGATCTTGCAAAAATAATGATTACTGGCACTGCTTTCGTATATCAAATTCACGACACTACAATATACTGTCTCTAAGCAAAGTTTCGGGAAGTATCCTAAAAACGGAAGAATCAGTGTTGTACACGTTCCTTTAAAACAGGAACGAAGTTTCGTTCCTAGTTCCTTCACAATTTCGGAACGAGTTCCCGTTACAAGTTCCTCAAATGCGAAAGGAACTCGTTACAGTTACATTTCCAAAATTGGAACGTGTCGTTACATTAACGTTACATTTCAGTTTTCAATAACTATATAATGTCTGGATAATCCTGAGGCGAAATACAGTGAGCAATTTAAAGCTGCCGTTGAGCTACGTATATCAAACGAATTTAACATTGCTGACAGCAGGTTATACATAGATAAAGAAATCTAAATAAACGGTCCTAGACAAATTTTTTCGAGATCCCCGGCCTTACTACATACATGTAAGTGCAACTTTCGTGCTCGTCTATTTCAAGTCCAACACATGTGGCACTTTTCCACGTCGGTCTGCAAAGGCGCAGTCAGGATACTGCACTTCACATATTCAAATAGAAATCTCCACCAATGCGCCAAATAACGGAACGTCTTGCACAGGAAATCGCATCGAAATGGACAATACTTAGGCCTTTAATTAGTGCTGATTGAATATTTGTGAGCAGGAAAATAATGTTCAGGATACACATTTGCGCCTTAATAAAGTCCCCAGTTCACAGTCAGCGAACATAATTTCTGTATATTTTGTCCTCTGTCTTTCTATCTTTTGCTTTCTTTCTTTCCTTTCGTTCTCTGTATTTTTCTCTTTCTCTTTCTTTATATTTTTTTTCCGCTATCTCTCTCTCTGTGTCTCTCTGTGTACGTTCGCTCGCCTTCTACCTTTTTCTTTCTTTTTCTTTTTCTCTCTATACTCGTTTTCCCCTCCTCCTCACCATGACTTCTCCTCATAGGTCGGCGAACTCACTCATGAGCCGACTCACTCGGACTCACTCAGACTCAGGTTGAGCCCTGAGTTTGAGTGAGTCTGGGTGAGTAATGTTTTGGTGAGCTTGAGTCCGAGTGAGTCCGGTTGAAGAAAATGTTTGTGAGTGTGAGTCCGAGTGAGTGCGGCTCATGAATATTTCGGTGAGTCGGAGTCCGAGTGAGTCCAAAGCGCAAGATATATTTCTTGAGTGAGTCTGAGTGAGTTGCACTTTTTTTGCCGACCTATTGTCATATCTATACTCCTCTGAAGCATTACTATCAGCTTTGGCTGGATTCCTGATTATACTCCCGTCTACTCACACGTATTCCAAAGCAGCATCTTTCATACACCATTTCAATATGCCAGTGCAACCATGGTCGTAAAAGCGGTCATAGCCTTCCTACATGCAACAGGATTGGATGCGCGGCTATAGCACTGCGCCAACTTGACAGGACTGTATATAATCACCTCCTTACCTCCCCATCGTCATTCATTACTCTTTACCCTCCCCTTTCCCCTCCCCCCGGTGTAGAGTAGCAGGCTAGAGCATGCTATCGCTCAGGCCGACCTCTCTGCCTTTCTGTAAATAAACCTCTCTCTCTCTCTCAATATTTATTGATCAGAGGCGCGAATCACGCAGGGGAGTGCGTTGAACCCCCCCCCCCTTGCCAATTCTTCCAAAGAAGTTCTTGAAAAATATATCTTATGTTGTCATCGCTTTCAAGAAAAATGACCTTCCTGGTTTACGAGCACTCATAACTAACATTCGAAGGTACTATATCAAAAGGCGCCACGAAGAGCACCGATTACGTGAAATATTGGTGTTATAGAGCATCGACACCATGGTCGAAAAAGATAATTCTAGGCTAAGGGATTCATGAGTCGACTCACTCGGGCTCACTCGGACTCAGATCGAGCCGTGAGTCTGAGTCTGAGTGAGTCCGGGTGAGTAATGTTTTGGTGAGTTTGAGTCCGAGTGAGTCGGGTTGAAGAAAATTTTCGTGAGTGTGAGTCCGAGTGAGTCCGGCTCAGAAAAATTTTGGTGAGTCCGAGTCCGAGTGAGCCCAAAGCGCAAAATATATTTCATGAGTGAGTCTGAGTGAGCTCCACAACTTTTGCCGACCTATGCTTCTCCTTTCCACCCCTTGATATACTGTGCTGTACAAAGATATGCTATACACTTCTAGCGTGCGCGCATATTCCAGAAAAACGCAGAGTCCAACAATTTACTCAATATCCTACTTGATTAGTGTATGGTCACTCAGCTAAGAGATGTATAGGAGCAAACGTAAAGTAAGCCAGAATGGTATATTGCGTTGGTGAGGTGTCTATACTTACCACCGTTCTAGTGTATAATGGGAAATGGCGGTTCTTTGATGTATTAACTCTAGAGATGAATGCGAATTCGTCAGTACTATGTGTTCGTCGTTTGGCTTGCCATACGAACAAAATGAACATATTAGTTCAGTATCTTTACTGCATTGCTTCAAAGTACCATGCCTATGTTGAATGAATACCACGAAAGAAAAAAAACTAGGTAGCCGAGTGGTTACGACGCTCGCCTTCAGATCGTGGATAGGCGGTGTCGAATATCGCCTTGCCGAAAACATTTTGTAGCCAAGAATTTATCTCTTTCTCTATATCCCTTCCTTTCGCTCTCTCTGTACTCGTTCTGTCGCCTCACCAGAGTTATTGCATCCCGCGCCGGACAAATCAGCGCCCGTGTTCTGGGAGAGAAGCAGAAGAGGATGGCGATGACGAAGAGAGTGTGTGCCGGTTCATGATGATGATTATTTTCTTTCTACGACACGTGGAAACCTCGAGCATAACATCTCTGCTGTAAAGAATCAACTCTTCCTCCCGCACGTGGTCAGCCTCGGCGTCTTTCGCTTTCCTGCGCCCCTGGCGGGCGCCTTGAAATAAAAACCAGGATGCATCGTAGTCACGTGATGGGCGAGCGCTATATTTTCGCGCCTCACACGGTCGCCCATCCGCCCTGTTCTGCATGATGTGCTGCGTGCGTCCGCCTGTTGAATGCCGTGAAACGGTTACGGAAGGAACGCCGTTCCCTCTACCGTTCCTGCTTAAACGTAACGAGTTACCGTTACAGTTCCACCGATGCTGAATGGAAACGGTGGCGTTCCTCCGTTCCTGCCAAAAGGAACTAGTTCCTGGAACGTCGTTCCTTGGAACGCCATTCCGTACGACACTGGGAAGAATCCAACATATCAATATACACTCCGTGTACTGCGACTGGCGCTCCGCCGCGCGGCCGTCAGAGCAGACAGTCGTAGACAGTCAGAGCAGAACCAAACGCTCGTCCCACGCCCGCTAGCACGTAGTTTATCCGGAATCATGAACTGCTGCGTAGTCGATTCTACCAAGAGGTATACGTCGTATCCTGCAGAAATGACGTTTCACAGTTTCTCGACTCGTTCCCTGCTTTACTGGGCAGCGAAATAAGTGGATCACGGCTGGGGCGACGAAAAAAAGTGTTTGGTTCCTGCTCACTCTGCTGTCTGGCGGTTCTGCCGCTGCATGCTTGAATTGATCTGAAACACCAACTTTGCAGGTACAATGATCTTGCGTAATTTTCTTGCTGCCATAGAGCTGGTGACAAAAGAAACATATGCAAGGCATTTTGATTCAGCTCAAGAGTGATGGAATATTTTAATGGACCTTATTAACTCGCCGTCTACCCTTCGCAGTTTTGGGGAATGCACTGCGTGGCTCAGTTGGTGCTTTGCTGAGTTGATAGGACCATCAGTTAAGGGGCGAACTGAGTAACGTAGCACATTACCGCAAACACAACTAGCCGCCCAGCAGCGCTAAACGCACAAGGTAGGATCAAGCTAAGACGCAGAGTAGCACAACTTCAGGGTCTGTACGAAAAAAATTGAAGGACACTTTGTACATTCCAAACTGCGTTCGGCGAAAGCGTGTGGCCTTTCCACTGATTATGCCATGCCTTTTTTTCTTTTACACTCTCAGTGGGATAAGACACAAACCGAATGGGTGCGTGTTTTCTTCTTTAATTTTTTACTGCGAATCGCAGCGAGACGCGTGACTCATCTTCCTCCGTTCGCATGCGCTAGTATTTTCTCGCGCTTTGCGCATCGTGCAAACGCCATCCGCGTTCCAGCTCTTAAATTGACGGACCCTTTGTAAATTGGAAAGTGTATTCCGTGACCGCCTGGGTCCATTGAGACGGCGTCGGTCAGAATGATTGCAAACTCTGGGCACAGCGACGCTACGCAAGCAAAGCGCGAGCGCTATAGAGTCCGACGCGACCGGCGTCAGTCTGCGCATCCCGGCGGCCACCTGGCTCCGTGCCAGAGCTCGGATGGACGGACGGACGGACATGGACGGATGGACGGACGGACGGACGGACGAGCAGACGGATGGATGGACGGACAGACAGACAGACGGACGGACACCGGACGGACACCGGACGGACGTGAGCATGAGACATTAAAGGCTTTCGCCTTAAAGATTACACCATCTCCCGCTAAAGGGAACGATCTGTAGATGCGAAGCAGCGGGCGCTAACGCTTACACTGGCGGTGGCGTTGACGCTCATCGCAGCGTTGCACAGGAGAGAAACCTGGGGGGCGCAAAGCACGCAGTGATGGACCGGTGTTTCCTACTGGAACATCCCAATCGCTGCTAATGGGCAATGAGAGACAGAAGACTCGGACTGGACACAGAGACCCGCAGTCCGCTTTTAGTTAACGCGCACGCTGCGAATTTTTTATCTTTCGACAACGCACAGGGAGAAGTCTCCCACCGGCACCACCTTGCAGGTCAAGATCCATTGCCATATATAGGGGTGGCCAGTGAACGGTTGTGCAGCGCGAGCACTCGGTTTTTTCAACCAAGAAACTTGCTAGCAGACGCTGCCTGCGTCGGCATCGCGAGGCGAGAGAGGGGGGAGCGTAGGGGAGGGGAAGACACGCATGCGCAGAGGGGGGTGTGGATGTCGCGGGCAGGGATGCCTAGAGGAGAGAGAGGTGGAGAGGAGGTTTTTTTATTATTTTTTTAATGGGTTGGCGCATGCGCAGTGGTGGTGTGGATGGGCGGATGGACAGACGCCGGACGGACACCGAACGGACGGACACCGGACGGACGTGAGCATGAGACATTAAAGGCTTTCGCCTTAAAAATGGTACACCCCCCCCCCCCTTTTCAAAAATTGAAGGACACTTTGTACATTCCAAAGTGTGTTCGGCGAAAGCGTGTGGCCATTCCACTGACGGAAAGACGGACGGAAAGACCGACGGACGGACAGACGGATGGACGGACATCCGGACGGACAGACGGACATCCGGACGGACGGACGAACGGACGGACATCCGGATGGACGGATGGACAGACGGACATCCGGACGGACGGACGGACATCCAAACGGACAGACGGCCATCCGGACGGACGGACGAGCATCCGGACCGACGGACGGACAGATGGACATCCGGACGGACGGACATCCGGACGGACGGACATCCGGACGGACGGACGGACAGACGGACATCTGGACGGACGGATGGACACACGGACACCCGGACGGACGGACAGACGGACATCCGGACGGACGGACGGACATCCGGACAGACGGACATCCAAACGGACGGACGGACGGACGGACGGACGGACAGATGGACATCCGGACGGACGGACGGACGGACAGACGGACATGCGGACGGACGGACGGACGGACGGACAGACGGCCATCCGGACGGATGGACGGACATCCGGACGGACGGACGGACATCCGGAAAGACGAACGGACGGACATCCAAACGGACGGACGGACAGACGGACATCCGGACGGACAGACGGACATCCGGACAGACGGACATTCGGACGGACGGACGGACGGACATCCGGACGGACGGACGGACAACCGGACGGACGGACGGACAGACGGACATCCGGACAGACGGACATCCAAACGAACGGACGGACGGACATCCGGACGGACGGACAGACGGACATCCGGACGGACGGACGGACGGACGGACAGACAGACGGACATCCGGACGGACATCCGGACGGACGGACGGACAGACGGACATCCGGACGGATGGACGGACTGACAGACGGACATCCGGACGGACGGACGGACATCCGGACAGACGGACGGACGGACGGAGAGACGGACATCCGGACGGACGGACGAACAGACGGACATCCGGGCGAAGGGACGGACGGACATTCGGACGGACGGACGGACATCCGGACGGACGGATGGACGGACATCCAAACGGACGGACGGACGGACAGACGGACATCCGGACGGACGGACGGACATCCGGACGGACGGACGGACATCCGGACGGACGGACGGAAGGACAGACGGACATCCGGACGGACGGATGGACATGCGGACGGACGGACGGATGCCGGACCGACGGACACCGGACGGACGGACACCGGACGGACGTGAGCATGAGACATTAAAGGCTTTCGCCTTAAAAACGAAGCTTTGCGAATGCTGCAGCGACAGATGTGCATGCCAGTGTTTGTTTCGGAAAGCAGCATAAACAACGCAAGAGGTTGTATTGAATGCAAAGACGTGACGGTGGCCGAAGTGACCATGCCGTCATCGTCGCCACTTTACAAGGTGAAGCGAAACACGAAACGGGGCTGCGGCGTCCTCTCTGGCCGAAATCGCAGCGCGTTCTCTTTCTCGCCCGCGCCTCAAGCTCTTAGCATGAGTTGCGCGAGCGGCGAGGTAAAGACCATGATCATGATGAGCGATGCTGATGCCGCGGAAATTTCAAGCAAAGCACTTCGCGAGACCCGGTGGCTGCAAATCGCCGTGGCACGAAGCCGCAACAAAGGAGCACGCCACCAGGCCACTCACCGTAATTTCCACGGCGAGTGACCGTGGAGCCACCGATAATTCTAAATGCTCTGAGTATTTTGGAAGTACGCGGGTAGTGGGTTACGCCCCAATAATATTAAGGCGAAAGCCTTTAATGTCTCATGCTCACGTCCGTCCGTCCGTCCGGATGTCCGTCTGTCCGTCCGTCTGTCCGTCCGTCAGTCCGTCCGTTCATCCGTCCGGATGTCCGTCTGTCCGTCCGTTCGTCCGGATGTCTGTCTGTCCGTCCGTCCATCCGTCCGGATGTCCGTTTGTCCGTCCGTCCGTCCGTCCGTCCGGATGTCCGTCTGTCCATTCGTCCGTCCGTGCGGATGTCCATCCGTCCGTCCGTCCGTCCGTCCGGATGTCCGTCTATCCGGCCGTCCATCCGTATGTCCGTCCGGATGTCCGTCTGTCCGTCCGTCGGTCTTTCCGTCCGTCTTTCCGTCAGTGGAATGGCCACACGCTTTCGCCGAACACACTTTCGAATGTACAAAGTGTCCTTCAATTTTTTAAGTGTGAAAGAATGACAGCTTACCGCGACACTTATGGAGTAAGCATCTTGCATTACGCACATCTGACGTACGCATTTAGCCGTCAGTACTAACGACGCGCAGCAAGGCGCTCACTAACGTGGAAAACGTGGCCGCTTTCATGCAGGTTTTCCTCTTTATTCATGGCTGGCATCGCGGAAGAATATCCCGCTACGATATGTTTAAATTCAGCTCAAAGCACTAACGCGCCGGCCACGGGCGCTTGCGCCCATAAGCGTGCGGTGGGTTCCGCTTCAGGGGCGGGGGGGAGGGGGGGGCGAAGGTTCGTCGCAGCGGCCCCCCCCTCCCTCCCTATCATGTCAATATATGGGGCTGAATTTCGTTCGTGTTGCCAACCACCTACTTCGAAGTAGGTGGTTGGCAGCAAGAACGCCGTGCTTCCAACTTTTCGCATGAGATCCTTGCCAAATGGAATCAGCGTTACATGCAAAAATGCTCAAAATACGCGCACACCACTTCAGTGAACTACGAATCATCACAGTACCTCTAATTCGATTCAAGCTTGCATGAAAAATGCGGCAGAACTGAACGAAAAATTGTGAAGCTTGCATTAGTATAAGTCGCGGAAGGCTTGAAACAGCGCAGGTGCACGATTTTGAGCTCTACCTGTCAAGATGGTCTGGTAGTTACGGTGCTGGACTGCTGACCCGCAGGTCACGGGATGGAATCCCAGACCGAGGGGGGCCGTATCTTGGATGGACGCGAAAATGCTAGAGGCGAATGTACTTAGATTAGGTGCACGTTAAAGAAACCCAAGTGGTCGAAATTTCCGGAGCCCTCCAGTCCGGCGTCACTCATAATCATATCGTGGCTTTAATACGTTAGACCGCAGCAATTATTATATGATTATCACGTCGAATCTGGTTGCTTGGAGATTGTCGCTAGACTTTAGGTAGGTGATGCTAGGTTCTTTCTAGGTTGCTTCTAGGTTATTCCTAGGCTTTAGCCTGGTGATGCTAGGTGACGCTAGGTTGTTTCTAGGTAGTTGCTATGTTTTTAGGTAGGTGATGCAAAGTTGCTTCTAGGTACCCGCTAGGCTGTAAGCTGTGTTGTTTTCTATGTTGCTTCTAGGTCGTTGCTGGGCTTCAGCTACCTGTTGTTAGGAAGTTTATAGGTTATTGGTTGTTTTGTTGAACTTCAGAATAGCCCAGCTTTGCTGTTTCAAGCCTTGTGCGACTTAGCGCAAACTTTACCATTTTAACACGACATTGTTTTATGCTAGGGTCCACCACGGCTCCACTGATGTATTTCCGTCACAGATATGACGTTGTAAAATATAAGCTTACAGATTGCAAAGAAAAAACCTATAAGAAAAAGTTTCGTCGCTGGGCGTCGAACCAATGACCTCTCGCTCCGCTGGGCGCTGCGCGAAACCACTCGGCCACAGAGCGTACATTCTTCATTTTACTAACGTCGAACTATTTATATACACCATATGCCATTGGTGGTCCTCAGTGCTCGGCGACTTCAGCGAGTTTTCGTCATCACTAGCGAGATGGCGGGAAGGCGAAGCGGAGAGCACGCTCTAAAGGTCGTCGCCCCTCTCGTTGCGATGCGCGCGCGCCTCCACAGGGCGTGGTCGCTCGTGCACGCACGCTTATCTCATGATTTGGGCGCTTTGTACGTCTTGTGCTTCCACAGCAGGTTTGCTTTGAAGTTACAGTGGTTAAAGAGTGCACAAGGGTCACTTCGCTCGCCGCAGCGGCCGCGTTTACTAAAGGAGCGCGCTGCCCACACACGAAATAACAATTGTGAGATTTGGTCGCGTTCGTCGTGTGTATACTTGTGCGTCAGTTTCGTGCGTCTTTCTTTGTGTTTGAGCAGTGCGCTTTAAGTGTCGAGCCGTGACAGTTTAGTCCGCGCTCGTCCTGTGTATGCTAAATTCGTGCGTCCTTTCTGCTTGATGTGCGCGCTGCAAGTTTCGAGATGCTTGCCGTTCTTCTCGTGACATTACAATTTGTTGCTGTAGGATTCATTCCTTCGCCCTTGTGGCGAAACAATGCACAATAAACGCTAAACTGCCTCTGCGAAGACACTTTTCACTTTCGTGTTATACCGATTCCTATGAAGAGAGGGATCACCCATTTTTTTTCTATTTCATCTTTCTTTCTATTACTTTTCTCTCTCTATATCTCTCTTTTATCGTTTTGTCTTTGTTTCCATTTCTCTCTTTCCCTTTTTCACACGTTGCACGTGCTTCCATTTTAGCCGACCAGAGTTTTCGTTTAACGCTCGCACCTGCTCTACTCGGTTATGAGGGCTTGCCCAATTTCCCCTGGCGCGTACCTACCTGATGAGTTTTGGCACGATGGAAGCACAACTTACCGATAGCTTAAAGCAGCTGCTCTGTTAAGATGATAGTTTTTTGTACACCTTGTACGCTATAGTTTTTACGGCGGGCTTATACAGCCTCGCTGTTAAAGCGCAGGAGAGCCGGTCTCGTCATTGTTCTTTTTGCAAGCACATGCTTAACGAGCAGACCTGGTGTTTCGTTTTCAAAGGGTATTCAACAACGATAACAAGTTCCGCCTATAGAAGCGGTATTTAGACTTTAGCGGGCACGTGTTCCCTTGTTGCTTTTTTTTTTGACTGAACGCAGGAGACTCAAGCGACCCTGTACTCCCTTACGATCGTTAGGGAATGGAAGCACGTGCTGGGCCCCTGTTGTCGACTGGACATCGCAGCTATTCGAGGCGTATCCTAGCAACCTCTCTGACAGGACCCTGCGAGTCGTTTCCCTGGGTGTGAGTGCCACGCTCAATATTCTCCCATTTCTTGTGACCTCGGCATTAGTCTATGCAGACTAGTTTGCCAGAAAAAGCCAGAAAAATACTATGACAGCTTCGTACAAGGAGTGCCAAGCCTAAAGGAAGGTAGGAGCTGGGCGGCCTCCTTTTTTTATCTCTGTTTTGTCTCTCTTTATTTCTGTTTCAGTCTTTCTCTCTAATCTAGTTATTTCTCTTGCTCACTCTTTCCATCATTTTTCTCCGCTTTCTTTCTCCTTCTTTCTCTATTTCTCGCTTCCTCTTTCTTTCTTTCTTCCTCTCTATCTCCCTAATTCTTCCTCATTCTTGCTGTCTTGCTTCTCTTTTTTCTCCCTTTCTTTTGTCTGTGTCTGTATCTTTTTTTTTCTCTCGGTCTATTTCTTTTTCTGTCCTTTCTTCTCTTTCTTTCTCTCTCTATCCTTCTTTGTGTACTCGTTCCCTCGTCCATCAGAAGTATTGCATCCCACGCCAATCAAATCGGCGCACGTGTTTTGGGAGCGAAATAGAAGGTGCAGAAGAGGACGAAGATACTCGTGCCGGTTCATGATAGTTTTCCTGTTCGAATCTGCATGGAGCAAACGGTCAGCTTAAACAGTTCCGCTGTTAAAAAATGGATTGCATGTGGACTTCCTCAGAAACAATCTCGCTTTCGTTCATAACACGACGCATTACAACTTGTACGAGTTGAGCGCACGAATAAGAATAATAATATGCGGGGTCTTACGTCCCGAAACCACGATATGATTATGAGAGACGCCGTAGTGGAGGGCTTCGAAAATTTCGACCATCTGGTGTTCTTTAACGTGCAAGTGCACAGCACGAAAGGACACGGACAAGAGGAAGAGGCGTACACACACAGGAGCCTGTGTGTTTGCACAGCTCTTTCTGTTGTCCGTGTCTATTCGCGAGCTCAACTCGTACAAGTATGACCAACCATGAAGCCCGCATCGCCACCCTCGTCGCAATTGAACGGCAGCTCACAAATACAAGAAACGCAATCGCAACGCGATCAGACCGCGGGAAGCATAGCATGGAAGTGCCTACGATGATGAGCCAACGCAGCAGCTCCATGGCAGATCTATGCAACAAACGCACATCTCGGAGGCCTTACTTTTACTTTATGATACGGTGTCATAAGCACCATCTTGGAATACATATCTCGAAGGCTATGCTTTTGCTCGCGGTACCCTGAACATCGTCATAGATATCTTGCACTCAAAAAAGGGAGCAATCATGATGTCGGAAAAAGAGATGACTACAGATTTCTGGAGCAGGGGCCTTGAGATCGGACTGCAAAGCAGGGCTGGATTGTATTCGTGCAGGCCAATGTTGCCTGGACCCGGAGCCTAACCGGGGTGCGGAGCGAGATGGTGTTGAGGGGGCGCTTTCCCGGAATGGCGCGGAATTTTGAACTTAGCAGTGAAATTGGTGGGGGGCGTATGCTCGGGTGGAGGCGTTTACACGTAATTTTACGGCACTAATTGTACCTGTGTACGTTACTTTCAGCTTTACCCCGTTCGCAAGAAGCCGGAAGGGGAAGATGACTGGAGGTGGAGTGGTTTCGTCTTTGATGTCCTGAACTGCCTGGCAGATTCTCTACATTTCAGGTAATGCAAGTTGTGTTGCGATTGAGGTTTGGAGGTGTTCACGTACCCGGTGTAACTGCCAACCAGCTCACAATAAAATAGAGAAATGGCCAGAATGAGCACTTACGTTTCAAGTCTAATTCCCATATCCACATACCAAGGTTACACTTACCATTTGTTTTTTTAGCGTTATGTGCCGTTTGCGCGAGTTAAAGGTACATGATCGGTAACTAGAGCAAAATATAGCTGAAAGGTTGGTTTGACGATACTGGTGCAAATAATTTAAAATATAAAACACCATTATCGCACAAACACAATTAAAGGGGCCCTGCAATACTTTTTCAGCATCGTCAGTAAATGCTGCTGATCGGTAATCGGATGCTTTTTGAGAACAGGCGAGCCTAAGCATTATAGCGCACTACGCGGACCTGCAATTAACGATTAATTACGACTGCTAGCTAGAAATCGTTCCCTCTTCATTTTTACAAATGATGCCGTACACCCGAATGACCGCGCCATATACCCAACTTCACGGTCCATTGGCCTGATTTCAGAACCGTGAGCGGCACAGTTACCACTGCCGCCGCGAGAGGCCGCCACGTACCCGCGCGCACGCTAACGATCACGCTGAAAGTAAGCAGCGCGTGCGAAGAAAAATAAAAAGAAAGTGCCCGAGGTCATGACGCGCGCGTGACGTCAACTTTTTCCCCCGTGCCATCCCTCCCTGCCTTAGCTTCCAGCGCGCTCGTCGGGCCGAGAGAAGAAAGAAACCAATGACAGCGTGGGACAGAGCTCCATAACACCGCTCGGTACTTGACGAATTCTAAAAATTTTTGCTGCGTTAGATTTATGAGGAAATAAACTGCTTTAACGAAGCCAATTCGATAGTTACTTGGAAAAGTGCTGCAGGGCCCCTTTAAAGGAAAGCAAAGACAAGGAAACGACTAGTTTGCGAATACGGTTGTAAATCTCTTGTAATCTCACGCATTCATTTGTCGGTGACATCCACATCAAGTGCTGAAACTAAGGAGATTAATGCGTCCAGTCTCGCAAGTACAAAAAAAGAAAGAAAAAAAGAGCACGCTACAAGAGCAGCGCTATGTCTTATAACTGCTCTGTAGGCATGGTGATTCTAACAAATCTTGCGAAGTACTTGAAGGCAGCTCGTGACTTGGTGCACAGAGAGCCCACATGCGGTGTTCATCGTGCACGCTGCGGTTAAATTGTCTTATATCGCTATATGAAACAAATACAGAAAATGAACTCTAGCGCGTTATAACAATGTAGAAGATGAATAAAAACTGTTGTTTAGTTCAGGATGTCTTATTCATATATTTCTAGAACGGACGAAAAACAGGTAGATGTGGCCCTTATCTACAATGCCAGGATGTCAACACATGACACTTAGTAAAATATTCTCGTACCATTTCTGCAGTGTTGCAGTCAGTCAGCGGCCTTTGTCACGACAATGTTCAAATGTGTAGCTAAAAGTTAGGGTTTGGAGAATATGTGGTAGATTGCAGAAAATAAATAAAGTTGAGGAAAAATGTTGATTAGGAAAAAAATTTTAAATGTTTTGGAAACAAGAGAGAGTTAACGTCTTTATTTTCGCCTCTTTATTTTTCAAAAGAAGCATTGGGGAGACGTCTCTAGTCCATGCTGCCTTCAGGTCGAGCGACGGACTCCCCCGCGATGACCCCTAGTTGGCATTCAAAGTTGGAGCTCGCCAGTGGTTGATCCTTAAGCTCGGTGGTGTGGCAAACGTTTCAGGTTTTAGTGGCATTTCATTCCTACATCCTAACCTTAAAATAACTGTAACTAGCACGAGAAAAAGGAAGTTGAAACGGCACACAGAGAACAATATCTAAAAGGGCGCGGCGACTGATCTGTGGTTACCAGCCAGCAAGCGAAGTTTAATTTCAATTTGAATTTATTAAATGAGAAATGCATTGTCTCAGTTGAAGGGACTATATGCCAATTACCTCCGCCATGACTGGGGTCCCTCCACCCATACACTTGAGCAGCTGCAGTGGAGCACAAAAATAGTGATTTCCTTTTAGGAACACAAAACCACATTTAAAGAGTTGGAAGAGGACCGGAAATACGCACTGGAAAATACACCAGGTATAATGAGCTGCTACGACCCATAGCAAGATAAAAAAGATACGTGAAAAACTTTCACTTGGTACGTATTCGGTCAAAAAAACGAAGCACAATACTGAATGTAACATACACATTAAAAGAAATGGAAGTTGCAACTAGCGAGACTATTTCGGCAGTAATGGTCGCTGGAAGTATTTTCCAACTTGATGAACAAAATCCCAGAATCCCAAAGACATAGATTTGATTTGGACTGTAACTGAATAAGTTGCAGCTTCACCAGACAGAAACCATGTCCGCAGGTACGAGAGCAGAGATCCAGAACATCACTACTACTTTGCACAGCTTCCCAATGGTGCGTACGTGGGCGTCATTGGTGACGTAGCTCGAGAGGTAAGCGTGGCTATATTCTTGACTGGCGGTATCAATGCTGAGAATGCATCCAGAAACTCATTTGCAAAACATGGCTCTTTCAGCATATTGATAGGTTAATGCCGCTTCAACAAAACAACATTTAAAAAGTGCGTTGCATGACATGGGTATTAAAGAAAACGACACGTGCCTTGCCAACCAGTCAGTTGGCGAAAAGCACTTGCCACTAGTGCACATTATCATTCACATTTGTGTGAGCTCATCGGGAGCTCTCGACAGTAAGATTATTGGTAACTGCCTAAAAAGGACGTGATGCTTGGCTACCCAGAATATTTGTCAAAAAAAAAAAGAGAAAACATGGCTGATCCCTCTGTCATAGGAATCGGTATCACACGAAAGTGAAACGTGTCTTCACAGAGGTAGTTGAGCGTTTATTGTGCATTGTATCGCCACAAGGGCGAAGGAATGAATGCTATAGCAACAAATGGCAATGTTACGCGAAGAACAGCAAGCAGCTCGAAACTCTCAGCGCTCTTCTCAAGGCGAAAGGGCGCACGAAAAGAAGATACACAGCAGGAGTGCGGACAATGACTGTCACACCTCTACACTTAAAGCGTTCTGCTCAAACACAAAGGACGACGCACGAAAGAACCCGCAAGTATACATAGCACGAGTGCGAACTGTGACAATTGCTATTTTTGTGTGTGAGCAGCGCGCTCCTT
The DNA here is from genome assembly GCA_030522465.1 of Rhipicephalus appendiculatus. Taxonomy (NCBI): domain Eukaryota; kingdom Metazoa; phylum Arthropoda; class Arachnida; order Ixodida; family Ixodidae; genus Rhipicephalus; species Rhipicephalus appendiculatus. The sequence continues at coordinate 22,985 of JALIZH010025179.1, read as the reverse complement.
TCGCACGCGCAGCCGTTTCAGCGAGCGAAGTGACCATGCTCTCTGTAACTTCAACGCAAGCTTGCGCTGAAAGCACAAGATGAACTAACCACTCCCATCACGGCATCAGCGCACGCGCATCGCAACGCGCATCTCAACGCGCAGGGCGCCGGCCTTCAAAGCGCGCCCTCCGCGCACTTCACGCCATCTAGCCAGTCATAACAACAACACCGATCTCTGAGTACCACCAACGGTAAACGCTGTATACAAATAGCTCGCCGATAGCATGCTGAAGAACCTACGCTCTGTGGCCGAGTCGATTCGCGCCGCGCCTCTGCGGAGCGAAGAGTCATAGGTTCAACTCCCGCTGACGGAATTTTAAAGACGATAGTCTTTCTTGGGATACCTAAACGGAGAAATTTTGGTCGGTCTGTCTGTCTGTCTGTTTGTTTGTTTGTCGGCACGTCACACGATTCAGCTAGCTGGCCAAAGTTTAACCCCCTGCCTTAGACCTCCAATCTTGACCAAGTAGCATGTGTTCATACGGGTGAGCGTGGGCAATTAAAAAATCAAATATTATGCATACCTGAGGCACAACAACATCAATACCTTAGTACTATTCACAGTGTTCCTTTAAAACAAAATCTATAGATACGCAATTATAAAGATCCTAGTGTTTATTACGCGGCGCTGCTGTGTACAAAACAAGTCTCCGCCCAGTGATTTAACTTCGACGCTGTGGCTGGCTGTGGTGCTGCCACCTGGCAGCAGCATTGTTCAACACAAGCCGATGTTCCCCGGTAGTGCTGTAGATGGCGTCCTCTTCTGTTTTATCAATGCCAGCCAGATGCGGCTGATTCATCGTAGAAGAGCGCTGTCTCAGGCAAGGCAAAACATATATGGCCGCTTGATGAAATACGACCCACTCTACAAGACATGATCAGAGAACGCAGAAAAAAGACCGACGACCAAATTTCAGCGGAGAAACGCCGGCGTCCGTCTAAGCGCCCGGAAAACGTCCGAAAAACGAGCCCAGCGGCTAGCCCAGCTATTAAATTGTGGTACTCATGCCGCTCATGCAGTGCAGTCGGCACAAGACTATCGTCTTTCGACGACATTTGCAGCGAAGCACGCAGATACGCGGCCAATTTTTTTCTTCTAGTTTTTCACTTTGCCATCTGTTAATGTATACTTTATAACATCATATCCGTGGCGGAAATATGTCAGTGGAGCCATGGTGGACTCCGGCATAAAACGCTTCCGTGTTAAAATAATGCTTCAAGTATATTTTCTTTGTTACCGGAAGTCTTGTACTAGGTATGCCCGAAAGGTTATGCGAATGAGTCGACTAACACATTATTCACCTAATTGGTACAGCACATTAAACGGTTATATTGTAGGCTCATCTTGCGTAGATATATAATTTACAGGAAGAGTTCAAGACATTGAAGGTCATACGGTAGGCCTCCTCCGGAGAGTGCTTTAGAGCATCGGTGCATGTCTACTAGACGTTGTGAACTGCCCCAAAATGATGTCCTTTTACGGGCGACTCGGCATCATGACGACCAATTGTTACCAAATGATGTCGTTTATCGTGCGAAAATTAAGCTATGGCCTTGCCCACTCCCCCCATAAAACCTGGTAATGATCTTTTGCCCCGCTGCAACGAGAGATGCATAATAGTATCAGTGGGAAATGAAGATAATTGTCTTGGAAAAGCCTGTATTCACACTGCACATATTCCCAGATGACTGAACGAGCACACACGCGTAACCTAAGTTACCCGTCCACCGACCTCAACCGATTCTAGTGCGCTGTGGCGTGTGGTCGCATCACAACATATTCACTGACATTAGCTATACGACAAACTCCGTATAATACCTGTAAATTAACAATTTCTTTGTATCTAATAAGATGGTGCTTACAGGGCGCTCATTGAAACCGAGCTATGTAGGCATCAATAAAAATACCAGTTGTGAACTGAGACAACTTTCACTAAGCACATATTAAGGACTGGAGCACCTTTTCGAGATCGGTAAAAGACGTTTCCATGCCCTCTAGATCTTTAATGGTTGCGAACGAAAAATTCACGTTTGGCTTGTAAGCGTCCAACTTTCATTTAATCCATGCCCCGATCTATGTCTAACCAATTTCTTTATCTTGGCAAAGGTCCGCAACAAAGCAGGCAAAGCTCAACCCTTTCTTGAGGTAAATTCGGTGTTTCCAAAAATATGTCCGAAAATCCTTGGAAATGAGGAGAATAAAATAATTAATCGCTGCCTTCATAATTAGCTTATGTGCATATGTGTAGCGGCAGACATCTTAAGAGGACTGAAGGCAATGATCACAGTTTCGTTACACAAATTGAGATACTGAACTTCCTAAGTAGTGTACACGTGATCGAGTGAAATGTGACATTTAAAGTGCTGCCTGCGAAGATACCACGGGTGTTTGAGATTTCGAAAAAGCTGCCTCTGGTAATTATTTTAGTGAGCTATGGTTTGACCAAATTCACCGACAAAACCTAAATAGAAGCACCAGCGAGCGCACCTAGCTGGCGACTAGTTTGACGCCAGTGTTCGCGATAACAATTGCAGTGGCGTGAGTCCCTGTGTATTCGTTAATGTACCTGCACTGTTAACCGTCTTGCGTTTCCCTTATCGCTCTTCACCTTGAGAGTCTGCTGGCCAAACCACTCATTTCTATTAGCGTTTTCGACCATGATACTTGAAATTTGCTCATTTTTTCTCTGTAAGGCGTTAGATCTTAGTCGATTGCAGTTTGACGTTTGTAATCATTCAATGTGATCTAAAGTTTCATAATATAGAATGATATTACGGAACATACGCAGCACATGTATTTGGGAGCATGAAAAGACGAAAAACCACAACATTGGGCATGCCAGTTCGCGATCCGTTTCACAGTAATTAAACCACGAAAATGACAACCAGGTTATATAATATTAAACGCTTTTTTCGCCCAATAAAAGGTGAAGGGTTACGATTAAAGTTACTCGCACTAGAGTGTTTTAGGCGCCAATTGAAATAATAGATCTCCTTTCATTGTCCTTCAGTTAACCTGATTTGATCGTAGGTGGCGGACGTTGCATTGGGTGATTTGTCTCGGACCATGGCCCGAGATGCCCTCGTGGATTTTACGTCATTCATCCTGGACGATGCTGTCACCTTCGTATATTATCGTGGAAGAAGTGAGCCTGGGCTATGGACAGTACTGAAGCCTTTCCCTGCATCAGTGAGTGCCTTACTTAGTTCTTACGCTTGTCATCTTGGTCAACTAGTTCCTATTTCTAAGTTTTGTGCTTCATTTTGTCCACAGACTGGTGTGTATCACATTCCACCGCAATATCAGTAGAATATATTGAAGTGCGGACACTTTCGCAACGGAAACGGTTTAGATTCTTTTTCAAATATCAGCTCATGTCCGGGCAACCTATCCATGCATCAAGTTGTGCGGCATATTCGGAGGAAGGAGCGCATGGATCGTAGTTCCACATAGCATCGAAATTATCTGACGAGATATTCCAAGGTATGTGGACTCCTGAGCGGTGGAAACCAGACACCATATACGCCAGCAGGAAAAGGAAAGAAACAGGAGGAGGGGTCTCTAAAATAAAGAGGTTGGCGCGTCATATGGGGGGCTCAAAGTTGTATAATAAGGCAGGAACAAACTAAAAACGCACAAAAAAAAAAGAAAGAAAAGCAAGAACGATTTCGGGAGGTACCTAAGGCATATACCGGTTCTGGTCTGGTTCCCAGGGAAAGGGTGGGCTGAGGCGTTGCGCAGCGGTTAGAAAAATTGCTCCAGTTTTGTAAATTGAACCTACATTGTAATGTTAAGATGAAAAAAAAGTCACGCCATATCCACGAAGTGAATGATGATGAGTGGGCGAAGCTCGATCGTTTTCATCCATGACAGAAAGAGAATGTGTGGTCTGGAACGCGCTTATACTTCATGGTCATCAGCATCATCGTCATCGTTATCACGTGTAGTGGGTACATTCCACTATACTGGAACGCGCTTATACTTCATCGTTATCACGTGTAGTGGGTACATTCCACTATACTGCGTCATCGTCATCTTTATGACGTGTAGTGGGTACATTCCACTATACTGGAACGCGCTTATACTTCATCGTTATCACGTGTATGGGTACATTCCACCATACTGCGTCATCGTCACCTTTATCACGCCGAGTGGGTACATTCCACTACGCGTGGCTACCTACCTACCTACCTACTACTACTACTACTACAGAGGAGGGACAGACCCACACCCCTATGGAGCTTCGCCCCTAAAATCACGCCATATCCACGAAGTGAATGATGTCATCGTCATCTTTATCACGTGGAGTGGGTACATTCCACTATACGTGGCCGTCTACCTACCTACCTACTACTACTTCGACAACTACAAAGGAGGGACAGACCCACACCCTTAGGAGCTTCGCCCCTAAAAAATCCGTAAACAGGGGTTGTGGGCTCGAACCGATGCTTCGACAAGTGGACTTGTCTTCTTGAATGCTTTGTTACGCTGGCTCCGTGCTGAGCTCCGCGCCAGGTTACGTGTAACGTGTGCTTCTTGCGGTGCTTGCTTTGCAGCCTCCTAGCACTCCTGCGCACCTTCTCCTGCTTGGTCTATTTATTTATTCACTCATTTGTTTATACTGCAGCCCCATTTATGGCTAAGCCGCAGTGAGAACGTTATATAATTCTAGTAAGACAAGGAACACAGGTGCATGAAAAGGCTACTAATCGTAAAAAAATTGGGGGGACCCTTAAGCTTCGCTTGTAAGAGTTGAACGCGATAGCGATATCCCATCCCTAGTGCGTACTTCAACTACTTAGTGCATACTGGCAATGTACCCACTGTGTTAAGGGAAACACGTGCAGTAACATGGGTGTTTCTTTAATGGGTGGCCGGCTTTAAACCACGAAGTCGTTATGATAGTCACATGTTCTGACACCCGATGGCAATGTACGCTCGTATCACGCAATATTACTGCGATATTACATGTTATATTGCGACGCCTATATAAAGGATGAGTGTGTTTGTGAACCATGAACATTGTTTTCATTGCATTTCGAAGCAGAGGAAGTTATTTTCAATGCATTTCCAAGCAGAGGCGTGGCTGTGTGGTGGAACACCTGCTTGCCCCGCACACGGCCTGGGTTCGATCGTCACTCGGACCCGGAAACTTTTATTATTTATTTTATTTGCATCTTCCTCGATTTTTCAGTCACGGACAAGATCATGAGTTTTCGCTCACAACCAACGAGGCCGACACCGACGCCGGAATTTCTGCGAAACGAGCTCTTTAACGCTATCGCGTTAAATATATATTCGCCCAAAAGATCAATGTCCTAAGCAAAGGAAAGAAATGGGTAGAAGAGCCTCTTTTTTATATTTCCAACCCCCCCCCCCCAAAAAAAAAAGCTCAATGATAACGAAGCCGTGCAAACAATGGGACGTTATCAGTAGTTTTATTTTAACAGTAGTAACTGTGGGATAAAGTTAAAATTAATTCAAGTGGGTGAAAATGTGAAAGAAAAAGCACTCTTCACCGCTGTCGACCAAACTCACAACCTTCGCAATAAGCGTGCAATGCTCTAAAACTTTCCTAAAGCGATAGTCGTTCCCGCGTTGACTTTTTTTGTAGATTCTTGCATGGTAGTGTTGAACATTAAACCACAGTGTACCGTGATTAGTAGCTCTAGTCATGAAATACAAAACTGACGTGAAATGGAGTGACGCTTTGGGGTGTTTTTGTACCCTAAAAGCGTAACAGCGGAATTTCTGGCGGCTGTCACATGCTGGAGTCAAGTGACGGGAGGAGAAGCATCACCTCTGACGTCATTAGGAGAGCAGCACGCCACTGTTGACCCTGGCTCTGGGAAAAGCGAAAAAAGCGAAGCGGCACCGCGTACCTTACGGGCCCCTGAGTTGCAAAAGCCAACCGTTGCCACTTGTAAAACAGCTTTGCTGATGCAACGCGAGGTGGAAAATTTACCGTTCATTCTAGTTATGGCAATATCAAGACTTTACGCGGGACGTTTTCGCTCATGTCACGCGAATATCTTGCTTGTGAAACCACGCGTTCCACTGCTTATCATGTTGGGGTACAGAAACACGTGAAGACACATCTAACACTGTCACTGTCTTGAGCCCGGTTCTGTCTTTTCACAAAGCATTATTACAGCAATCTATGGTGCTCATCTTATTTGTCCTCCAAGCATAGGTCGGCAAAAAAAAAAGTGGAACTCACTCAGTCTCACCCAAGAATTATATTTTGCGCTTTGGACTCACTCGGACTCACACTCACGAAAATTTTCTTCAGCCGGACTCACCCGGACTCACACTCACCAAAATATTACTAACCCGGACTCGCTCAGACTCAGACTCACGGCTTGATATGAGTCTGAGTGAGTCCGAGTGAATCGACTCATGAGTGAGTTCGCCGACCTATGCCCCCCGTGTGGATCGCGCTGTTGACATCGCAAAATTTGTCACCATGTCGCAGGTGTGGGCCCTTACCTTCAGCGCCATCTTGCTGATGCTTACGTTGCTGTTCACTTTCAACGTTGCCCGTGCAGCTTTGAGGACACTGGACAGCACATCAACTTGCAGCCGGAGAGTGTTTGCTGTGGCCAAATGTGTCATGCACTCGTATATCACACAAGGTGATCCAGCTGGATTTTTAAATGCGAAGCATTTCTTAGCGAACTTCGGCGACTTTGAGCGCATCTATCTATCTATCTATCTATCTATCTATCTATCTATCTATCTATCTATCTATCTATCTATCTATCTATCTATCTATCTATCTATCTGTCTGTCTGTCTGTCTGTCTGTCTGTCTGTCTGTCTGTCTGTCTGTCTGTCTGTCTGTCTATCTATCTATCTATCTATCTATCTATCTATCTATCTATCTATCTATCTATCTATCTATCTATCTATCTATCTATCTATCTATCTATCTATCTATCCAGCCGCCTAGGACTTTGTGCTCTCCTGGTCGTACCGTTAATGGGATTTATACCAAATTTGGTACGGCATAACATGACTGCACGACGAACATAAATGCCTGGTTATATCATGAAAAGTATGATTTACATGCCACGCTCATGGCGCGCTCGCGGCCGTTACGTTAGCTTGATATACACCAAATTTAGGATTGAGTGACGTGACTCTATGACGAACATAAATGACAGGTGCTAATATGCAAATAATGACGTGCATGTCATGAACAACATGATTTACATGCCACGCTCATGGCGCGCTCGCTGCCGTTTCGTTAGCTTGATATACACCAAACTTGGTATTGAGTGACATGGCTAATATGCGTTGAGGATATCATAGTTGAAATCAAGAAGAAGAAATGGACATGGGTCAGACACGTAGCACGTCGGCAGGATAACCGCTGGTCATTAAGGGTAACTGACTGGATTCCAAGAGATGGCAAACGCGTGAGGGGGGAGACAGAAAATTAGGTGGGTAGATGAGATTAAGAAGTTTGCAGGTATAACGTGGCAGCAGAAAGCACAGGACCGTGTTGATTGGCGAAACATGGGAGAGGCCTTTGCCCTGCAGTGGGCGTAGACAGGCTGCTGCTGCTGCTGATGATGATGATCATTTCATGGATGGTTCACGGTATGCTGCATGGTGCTCCGCTCCATCGTCAGCATTCACTTCGTGGATATGCGTGGAATTTTTCCTAACGCTCTCGCATTTAAATTACCAATGTCTGTTCTCGCCATTTCTCGGTAGATATAAGCTGTCGAACACCTGTGGCGCATACCCGCATACCGTGTACCATGGTATAAGGGTATGTGCCATGGTATAAGAGTAAGTCCAGACAGTACAAGGGGCAAGGGCATGAAGCTCTCCTTCTCACTTAGTAATTTCTCACCGCTTCAATATAATTTGACATTTGCCCCTCCCATTTCTTTTTTTTTAATGAATAAACGTTGTATCATCATCATTTATCTCTGCTTGTAAAAAAACCAATTGGGAACATTTTCGCAGTGGAACGCTCTCTACTTGCGCCGTAAATATTGGTGCATAACTAAAATTTGTAATGTCGCCTGGTGGGGGGGCCCTTTAAATGTAGCTGTCCATGACAGCGACGTATTAGGCGGACAAATGTCTAAACATAGGTACAAATGTTATACGCACAGACATGTATGTTTAACAGTCGCAATACGTTTTATATAACCAGTTGTTTACAGTTGCGTAACGATGCCAAGAGCAACATGGGTATTACCAACACCAGAAGCGCTAAGTTGAAATGTAGCGCATGTGCTTGTGAGGATGGTACCCCTGGATAGTGCTACGTAGACCAACTTCAGTGGATTACGGTTAACTATAATTGACGCTAACCCGACAAGACGCCTGTATCATTGTAGTACATATGTAATGTTGATAAAATTAGATGGGCAGCACCGCAACCACTACTCACGTTACTCCAACTTTACGCCTTCATATTGTCTTTTTCCAAAGCATTTACGAGATTTCGATTGTCTCTGTGGTAGAATACTTGACTGCCACGCAGAATGGTTGGGTTCGATTCCTGCTGAAGCCATAACATTTATTATTTGCATTCGTTGGCTCGACGCTGCCAATGTCGGCTTTAGGAGCGAAGCTCCTTAGGCCCTCACGATGTCCACCGTCCGCAATCCGTGCTGCGCCGTCGCCCACAGTCGTGACGCAGGTGCGCCATCTGTGCGGAGCCGCGCGAAAAACAGCCGCTCCTTTACAGCACAATGCCTCCAGCGGTCGCTGATATAGGAGCACGCTCCCCGCACTCATGCCGCCGCCATAGAAGAAAGCGAACGTAATGCGGTTCATGCAGCGGCTCAGCGGCAACGCCGCCAGTCCGACCCCTAGCTGAGAGCTCGAGAAGCTGCAGCAATACGGCAACGTCGACAAGCAGACCCGGAGCTGAGAGCGCGGAAACATTTATCAAAGATTATCATTTCATGATATCCTTAACCCCCGTTTGTTCCCTGACCCACTCTGCTCTCTTGCTGTCTCTTAAGGTTACACCTATCATTTTCCTTTCCATCGCTCATAGTTGAAATCAAGAAGAAGAAATGGATATGGGCCGGGCACGTAGCACGTCGGCAGGATAACCGCTGGTCATTAGGGGAAATGACTGGATTGCGAGAGATGGCAAACGCGTGAGGGGGGAGACAGAAAATTAGGTGGGTAGATGAGATTAAGAAGTTTGCAGGTATAACGTGGCAGCAGAAAGCACAGGACCGAGTTGATTGGCGAAACATGGCAGAGGCCTTTGCCCTGCAGTGGGCGTAGACAGGCTGATGATGATGATGACATGACTGCATGACGAACATAAATTACATGTGGTAATATGGAAATCATGACATGTCATGAGCGACATGACTTGCATTCCTCGCTCATGGCCCGCTCGCGGCCGTTTCGTTAGCTTGATATACACCAAATTTGGTATTGAGTGACATGACTGTATAACGAACGTAAGTGGCAGGTGGTAACATGAAAATCTTGGCATGCATGTCATCTACAACGCAATTTACATGCCACGCTCATGGTGCGCTTGCGTCCACTTAGCTAGCTTGATATACACCAAAATTGGTATTGCGCGACGTGACTGTATGACGAACATAAATGACAGGTCCTAACATGTAAAACATGACTTGCAGATTATGTAAAGCATGATTTGCTCCTTCCTGGCTGCTTCGCATTACATCGATTCCCTCAGTTCGTGGGATCTGCCGGCTTTTTTTTTTCATAGAATGACAACTTATATTTTTGTAGAACTTCATTCACACACCATTGAACAAGAGCCCTCTGATCAGTCTTGTAATAAATTCATGCGCCACAATCAATATGACAGTGAAGACTGAGCAGTGAGGGCCACAAACAGGAATATATACGTAAAAGGCTTTGTTATCGCCGCATGACCCCACTTCTGCTTGCTAAAGTGCAAAGCCGTCTTTCGCGTCCTTTTTATGTTGTCTACGGCGACCACGCGTATTCGGCACAGAGGCACAAGGCGCATGATTTAAGCAGGTTCATTGGTTTGTGATGACATGACCACGAAGGGCACCAAAGTAACTGAATATTGTCCGGCAGACAAATCCATGGAGGAGGGACCCAAGCCACTTCTAGGTTGCTGGTACGTGGTGCTCCTCGTGCTTACCACGGTGTACTGCGGTCGTCTGACAGCCTTCTACGTGGCCACCTTGGAGGAACCCGTATCTTCACTCACAGAGCTGGTGGCGCGGAGGCCACACCCAATCATTCTTGTCAAGAACGGATCATTGCCCTACGAAGTACTGGTAAGCCACCGATTGAAGGGCGCCTTGCTGAGACTCTGCTGCAGTGTCTATGAAGGGACATTATTTCACAGTTCCAGAAAGAACAAATTAGGACGTAAGCAATATTTATATGATCTTGGCCTGTATAATAGGTTGTGTGTCCGGTTCTTCGAAATATTCGTGTCTGTGCAACGGAAACGCGGCTGCGATATTGAAGTGATTTCAAACGAAACATTTCTATGAAGACGTCGTGCAAGGCGTTGCTATCAGCTGCGTCTTAGATTTTACTATAAACAACACTTCTAAATTCGCAATAAACAACGATAACGTCACTTTCTTTCCCCGTCTGCATCAAACACCTCCTATTGGGCAGTGATAGCTAATGACACACATTTATTCGCTCTGCCTTCGCGTAACGATGTGTAGTGGTGGGAGCAAAAAAAATAGCCAGTTCCCTGCAGTGAAGGCTGTCGAAACAGCGAAGTGCTTCTGTGTGAACTCGCGCTGCCGCTCACAACGAATGGCTGAATGTACGAGAAGTCTTGACCCATAGCCGGTCGCCTACTATCCACTATGCCTCTCCTCTTCGCGCCCAACGCGGCCTCGCATTGCTTAACACCTCTCCGGCGCGGCTCTTCCGGCGAACGCCACCTATTGGCCTCGATCTCCAACAGAGTTGGCATCCAGCGGCGAGCAGGTCAAACCCGGTAGTGTTGAGGGCCCGTTGCGTTGTCTGCTAGGCACAGCGTGCTCGCATGTCTGCGCCCGTCATGGACGTGCTCGGAGGGCAGCTTATTCCGTTGTGTTAACGCAGTATCAAATTCTTGTACGTATGCATGCACGATATAAACAAGCATTTCACCTACCGCGGCTTGTAAGCACTCTAAAGTCATTGCATGCATGAATCAGTATGGCGCTACCTGTAATCATCGTACCGTCCATCCGCCACAGTAATTTCAATATGAGTACAACTTTGTCATTCAAGCGCATCACATAGTGCATTTGCCGTCGTCCTAGTCCGAAAAAATATTAAATATCGAGGTGTGAATGCACAATTTCAGCGACGCCATCTCGTAAGGAGTAGGCGATTTCGAAGCACTTGCGATACCGCAAAACATGAACTAGCGTCTGCAGAGGCCGGTTAGCGATAAAAAGGCCTCAAGCCATGCACTTCTATAATTTTAAGAAAGTAAGAATAGTAAAAATGCGGATACGTATTCATGCAAACCAAAAACAGGGTGCACAATGTGCTCCTTAGCTGACTGCACAGAAATAAAGGAATTTTTTGTTTTTAGATAGGGGCTCGAGCTAGAACTGAATACTTATTTTGTTTAGCCGCGCCACCCCATTGCTCTCGTAGTATTGTCAAAACACAAGGTAAACACGTACAAATAAAACTAGCAATAACATCCAGCACAGTGCGAAAACAAGCGACTGTCGTGGTACGCGCTCTGAGAAGCTGTCCGCATTCCCACGTCTGTTTAGAGAGTTGGCCGGGACGACGCGGGCGCGCTTAAGCCTTCTCGCCCCCCCAAAGAACGTCATTTTAGTAATCCAGTGTTTGAATTTTGCAGTATTCACATATTGGACTCCATTGCGCGTAGGTAATTATGGGAAGCCTATATGGGCAGGGGAATCATCGGCCGTCTGGCGCTGCGCCGACCACGTCGGACAGTTGAGGATTCCGAAGATGGGGACCTACGTCGGCTTCTCAACGGTCAGAACAGACACAGATGAGGGCAGAAGGTATAGGTCATCTAGATTATTCGAGAATAGATATCGGCTATATAGGTGGCGCTTATTCATTATGACACAAATCTGTGCTCGTCTGTAACGATAGAGAGACTGTTTTCATTCGCGAGTCTTGTGCTGAGGCCGAACCAACGCTGTCTAGAAGACAGTCTACTTGAGAAGCACCTGTAGTTTAAGGCAACTAACACAGCAACCTTCTCAGCAAAACAGATTTTATGTGCAAAATGAATGTATACGTTTTCTCAATTCACCGGTGTTCGTTAGTGATTAGAGTGATTTGCATGAACTATGTTATTTCTCGCGTGACTCATTTTGTTGTCACCAGGTATGTCAATATCGGTGTCCAATACTTGCCACTGTTGTTGTGAAACCGGTCGATGACACTGTAAGCAAAAAAGAACTGTTTCGTAGTGCGACAACACCGCCCTATGTTTTCTGCCGAATCACATATTTTTAGTCTGTTGCTCTTCTTTAAAAGTTCGTGCTCACTTTCTCAGTTGAAAAAAAGTGCTAAGATCATCTCTTCGCAGAGACAGCGAACGTACGAGTCTCTGTGGCGACGGCGCCTGGTGCGCGTGGTCAATGCCCGCACACCTGTCGACGATCTGCTGCGCATGGTGGCGCAGCACCGCGCCGCTGGTTGGATGGCCGAAGCAGCGTTTGGCGGAGCGCGCATTCGGGAGGCAAGGATGGATGGACTCTCTGTGGCGAGCACCTCGATGGCAGTCTCGCGTTGGTGCATTGGGCTCCGACAGGGGAGCCCTCTGGTGCCGCTCTTCAACCGAAAGTGAGGGACAATGCATGCTATAAATCCGTTGCCGGCGCTAGCAGTGGCGTAGCCAGGGGGTGGCACACCGGGCACGTGCCCCCCCGAAATTTTTTTTCGCCATGGCATACAGAGCGAAAAATGACAATTTGACACCTCCTTGATTTCGGTGCCCCACCCGAAATCAAGGAGGTGCCCCCCCCCCCCCGAAAAAAATTTCTGGCTATGCCCCTGGGCGCTAGCACTCAATAGTCACTCTCTGTAGTGAAATAGCTGCATGATTTTTGTCGACACTCTAAGCAAAAAAGGAGCGAAATACGTGTGACTACTGGAGTACGTCACTGTCAGAAGCAGACCATGAAGAGATTAGTTTCGATGCAATGGCGTAGCGTGGAATTTCGGAAACTAATGTACGTGAGAGAAGAAGCGCTTCGTCTTGGCTTGTTTCGTAAAAAGCTGAGGACGCCTAAGGCTTTTGTCATGAGTAGTGAATGCTATAGCATTAAAGTCCCGTTGAACGCCCTACAAGCAGCGGTAGCCTGCAATTTTAACGCCGCATGCTACCTGATCTCGTGCGTGACGCTGGACTGAGGAAGCAGAGACGGCCGCCAAGAAGGAGCGTTCAGCTGCAAATGCTGGTTGAGGGTGAGAGAAAAGAGGGAGAGGGAGCAATTGTGGGCTCAGCACCTTCCAGACAGCAAGTCCTGTGCAAGTGAATGGATCATGCTACTTGGACAGAAATTTCCATTGACATTCCGACATACGCCCGTTATTTCCTGCAAGACAGAAAAGCCCAACTACGAGTATCGCAACTAACGTCCGATACATACTCATTGGGTCCCAACGGGACACCACAAGGAGCGGTCATTTCCCCACTCCTTTTCAACATAGTAATGAAGGGACTCTCCGACAAACTCCGCGACATCCCTAACATAAACCATGCTCTATACGCGGACGACATCACCATCTGGTGCCCGGGAGGCTCCCTGGCAGAAGTAGAGCAGGCCCTCCAAGTCGCTCTCGATACCACGGAGGCCTACCTACAAAACAGCGGACTGCGACTGTCACCCACGAAATCAGAATTGCTACTGTCCCGGCAATCTCGCCAAGGCGTTCGTCATCTAACCCCCCTTAGACGAGCTCCCCATAGCACTACAAACAAAAGACGGGCAACGAATACCCCGCGTTGACTCCATACGCATCCTCGGCCTTCTTGTCGAGGCCACCGGGTGCCATGCGCGTACCGTAATGCAAATCAAAGCTAAAACAGAAAACATGCTCCGACTCATCCATTGTGTCTCGGGCCGCAGGAAAGGCCTAGGGGAGGCCAACCTCCTGCGCATATACCACGCGTTTCTAATGAGCCACATAAATTACGTCGCCTCTGTCCACAACTGGACAAAGGTGGAAAAGACAAAACTTAACATACTCATGCGCAAAAGCATTAAACAAGTCCTCCGCCTACCCCAAAACACGAGTACCTTCCGTCTTGACCAACTAGGCATGCACAATGACATCGACGAAGTGATCGAGGCCCAGACCACGGCCCAAGTCGTCCGCCTCTCCTCCTCCAAAGCAGGCCGCCGACTTCTAAACGAGGCTGGCATGTCCCCACACCCCTATCTTGAGCGTGCGGTCACCCTCCCGAGAGATGTCAGAGATACCTACATGGTAACCCCATTCCCACGAAACGTCCACCCGCAACACAACAGGGGCAGACGCCTGGCCCGCGCTCGTGCGATCGTCGACCGCACCGCCGCGAACCGCGACTCTACCGTATTCGTCGATGCGGCGCAATATGGTAACTCCTCCACCATTGCACTCGCGGTAGTAGACGGCGACGGAGTCCTACGCTCAGCCGCCTCGGTTAGGCTAGGAACGAGTGCCATAGCCGAGCAGGTCGCCATAGATTTAGCAATGACCGACCCCCTCGCACACCAGCGTTTTCACAGACTCCCGCGCCGCCATTCGGGCTTACGAAACCGGCAATATCGCGCGTGAAGCAGCCCACATTTCACAAACACGCAAGCACACGGGCTCGCACTACCTCTCTTGGTTCCCTGCCCACATGGGAAAAGACATCCACTCAAGGCAACCCAACCTCAACGAAATGGCTCATGACCGAGCGCGAGAACTGACCCGCCGCGACGATCAATCAGCCACCGGAGAGTTGGGCCCAGACATACAGTTCAACGACCCCTTACTAACCTATCACGAAATCACATCTCACTATCGATTCGGCAGAAGCCAATACCCCATACCACATACAAAGCTCGAACGCGCGCAAGCGGTCGCCTTTCGCATGCTACAAACGAGATCGTACCCATCACGGGCCCGACTCAGCCTTTACAACTCGGACATCACTCCACAATGCCCAGATTGTGCAGAAGTTAATTGTACACTCTCGCACATGCTCTGGCAATGTCCCGCGTTACCTCAGGGACCTCTCACCAGTGAGTCCGACTGGGAAGAGGCACTCAGGAGCTCTGAGCTCCACCACCAACTAAAGGCAGTCCAGAGGGCCCAAGAACTGGCGGAACGCCTCCACGTTCCCGCCCCGACTCGGGCGTCACCTACGGTAGCGGCTGCAAGGGTGTCCCCTCATGGATCGCCCGGCAGCTTAAGCTCCTCAGGACCTTTAAATAAAGTTCTTGACTGACTGACTGACATTCCCAACATTACAAAAGCGGTAAAGTACAAATTTAGGTTCAGGTGCATCATGTCATACAGCATAGCGCAAGGGGCACGCTATATAGAAGCGATAATTTAACGCAGCGAGCGAAACACGAGGCTTATCACCTGTAGGTACCATGCTCCCTATAACCAGCGGTCTTGCTTGAGCATTTATTGTGGTTCTTTTGCATAATTTGCTTTATAGCGATTAACAAGAGACGAAGTTAAAACGCGAGCAAAAGCTTAGGCGGGTAACTCCGAGTTCCGAGAAGTCCTAGTAAATGATTAACGAGGTGAAGATAGTACGGAAGCGAGAACTTGCGCGGATAACACCTGGTACCGAGCATTTAAAAAGTACATGGTTTTTTTATTTGAGCGAAATACCAGCGGTAGGTGACGTGGTGCAGCAGCGATGCCTTCAATCAACGCCTTTCCACGCCAACGAAGCAGCAAATGCTCCTTTTTCCCCGGTCTGCTCCGTCGAGACTGTACGCAATGTGGCACAGGAGCAAATGCAAATTTAGCTACAATTTCGGTGTTACAAAGTACGCATTTTTCACAGAATGATCCATTTAATTCTGTCGCATAAAAAATTTTTGCCATTACGTAGATTCAAATGCTTTCGTAGAAATACGCTTTTTTATATTTTCAGAGGATAATCAAACACTGACTACTGTATTTCTTCGGTCTTGCGAACACTTTCGGTTGTATGTAGGTAACGAATCTGTTGCCCCAGTTACTATCACAAACACTGCTTGCTTGTAGGTCATAAAAATGGCTGAGTTCATCAGATTTTGCTGTTTTGATGTGCTTATGCGCATACGGAGGTGAAGTGATGTGAGGGTATCCTCGTTATTATGAAAAAAGAAACGAAAAACAAATCGCAGCAGAGGCGCACATACTAAAATGTGTGTCTGTGCGGTTAGAAAAGCAAAACACAAGGACAATGAAAGTCTTGCTACTTGCACAACACTTATACTCTGTGGCGATAAACATAAGGCATGCTGCTAGAGAATACACAGGCATACGCCCACGACAAAACTGAATTGCGTTACCCTCTTGTGGAAGCTAAGCAGGCGCCATGTTGGCCCGCCGAACACAAAAACCAAAGCAAAATGGTATGGGAGTAAACCGCACTACCTGAGACATAACGTGTTTATGCCGATTGTAATATAAAATATTAGGGACAAAAGTCCACAAAATGAATTTGTGAAAAGCCAATTAAAAGAAAAAATTCGGAAGCTAATCTCGCTGCGTGTGTGATGTGAATACACATGCACAATTAGAGCAAATAAGTTTAAATTTTAAGCGCATCTTCCCTGGTGGTTTTGAACTTAATGACAGCTGAAGGCAATTGTGCAATAATTATTTGTGATTTTTATATGCCAGCAGCATAATGCTAAGGCATGTTCTGACACGGGCATCTCTTCACTGACGTGCGGGTTTCTGTGAAAGCTTGAAATGATATGAATTAAGGCAGGATCAAAGAAACAGTAATGTCATGGTCATCATAGCTCGTTGAAGTCTTGTGCGATGAAGTATCGCGGCCTGTGTGTCCTCGGATGATAAATTAACAGCTACGAGAGGATGGGAAGAATCTGTGGTAATCGCGCAGGAACGCGATATCACTGTGGATGCATTGCATGTTCGTACAACAAGGACCGCGTTCAGCAATCACCGTGACCTAAAGATCTCGTTTGCGCGCACGTCGTTTGTGTGTCTAGAATAATGTTCGCCACAATGTTTCGCCTACGATGGCCTATCTGTCGGAGCTAGGCTCTGTGGCTGCTAAATATTTCTTAGACTGTTACAGATTGTTCGTGTAATCTAGAACCCCGATCGTTGAGGCTTTGGTTGATCTAGCCTGCGGAGGATTATTTGTGGTCCAGTGGGAGATGTTCAGTTGGTATAACGTTTTGGTTATTAAATTCCTTTGAACGTTTCTATCTATCTATCTATCTATCTATCTATCTATCTATCTATCTATCTATCTATCTATCTATCTATCTATCTATCTATCTATCTATCTATCTATCTATCTATCTATCTATCTATCTATCTATCTATCTATCTATCTATCTATCTATCTATCTATCTATCTATCTATCTATCTATCTATCTATCTATCTATCTATCTATCTATCTATCTATCTATCTAGTCTAGTCTAGCTGCCTACGTCTCGGTGCTCTTGTGACCGCCTCCTTAACTTGAGGTAGACTAAAATTAGTATGGGAGGGTAAGAGGATGTGACGAATATGTGTGGCAGGCCATGACATGAATAACGTAAATATTTCGTCACGTACGACGTCAAACCCTTTCCTCCAGACATGTGGGGCACATACCCGTATACCAAGGGCCGCGGTACGCGGTTATGCGCCACAGGTGCTAGTTTATATCTACCCAGGAAGGGCGAGAACGGAGATTGGTAATTTAATACGAGAGCGTCAATAAAAAACCGACATCACCAACGTTGACCCGACGAATGCAAAGAATAAACATCAGGGTCCCAAAAGGAATCGAACCCAAGCATTCTGCGTGGAAATCAAGTATTCTACCACAGAACCACGCCAGGTCTCGGAACTGTATTGCCGATCCTTTGCAGGCGTAATGTTGTTGAAACTTCAATTGTGGTTGTGGTGGGGGCTATCTAATTTTAAAAATATTAAATATCTACTCCTATGATACAGGTGTCACGTCGGACTAACGTCAATTGTATACGTCAGCGCCATCCACTGCAGTAGGTTTTCGCAGCACTATTCAGGGCTACCATCCTCGCAAGCACTAGTTCTACATATCAGCTAACCACTTCTGGTATTGGTAATACCCATGCTGCTGGTATCGTTACGCACCTGTAAACAAATGGTTGTATAAAATACACGCGACTGCCCAACATATGTCTCTGCGTACAACATTTGCAAACTTCTTAGGGTCAATTCGTAATGGTTTGCTCAATAAATTACAGCACAGCCGCCTTCCCGCATGCTTCAGAGAACTCCCATGACTCCCATGGTACGTGGGATCTGCCGATGTTTTTCTTATTTCATGTTTTGCTTCCTCCCCTACCCCCTGCACAATAACCATTTTGTTTTTGCAGTCAGCACTAATGTTATCTGTTCCTCAAATCTTGTCGGTCCTATTTGCCACTGCTTTGAGGTATAATGGCGATAAACCAAGAAGGCTGGCTGTGTACCTTTCTGCGGTGCCACATTATTTTCGGAACTCAAGGGAAGGCAGCATCAAATGCCTTGTATTTGGTAACATTGGGTTGCTTGTACACTGACATTCTTAAAGGTATCTTTCTCTTTCCTGTTATTCGAATTAGATGTGTATCATCCTTTAACTCCGTATTTTATGTAAAGACTTGTGTCGCTTAGGTCATTGATTTGTTCATTGTAAAAATAAATTTTGTTGAAAATTATTGGTAAGAGTTTTGAGTCTCGAAGCCTGCTTAGGATTTCTATGTGAAGTGAAAAGAAGTTTGCCTCCACCTTAGGAGTGTGAGTGGGCATGACTTGGTATCCCTGGAGATCACAGACAAGAATTCAAGTGTTTATTACCGGTTCTCTGAACCTGGCTAACCTTCCCACATTTCTACTTTCCCTTGTTTCCTTGTTCAAGGACAGCAAAGGACAGCAGAATTTTATGAAACCTCTAAAACTCATGGTTGGTGTGATGTCATCCAGGCATACAGGCATAATACCTCGCGCAAGCGCTTTGTGTTTTCTGAAGACAAAACAAAACTTCAGTAACTAACGCGCAAAAATATTGGATTTTTGTTGCGCATTATTGGTACGTTGTTGTGCCCATAGAAAATAATTAAAAGCTGGCGTTTATACGTTCTGCCTTCTGTGAAGAGTTTGTCATATGAGCCAATCGGTGGCGCTGCTGCTCATTGAAGTGTCAGCGTAAATTTGTTCACCAAACTGAGCGCCATAGCTAGAACCACAAAAAAATAATGGTAAGGGAGCATCATTGTAACCAGATGCGAGAAGTGAGCAGATCATTACATAGGAAACTTTTTTTTTACTGAATACCTGGTACATAAAACATTAGGTGTACCATCGGGAATAGCTTTATTTCATCCATTTCACTTTGAAAGGTTACCGAAACGCACAGATATTAGATGTTTGCAGAGATGTCGTGCGCAGAATTTTTTTCCTACTTCTAGACAGCGCCTCCCATCAACACATTTCAAAAGCACTGTAGCACCCCATTTAACGTTAACAGTGGGGGGGATTCTTCAGCTGTAATTCTGGCACAATTTTATACGTTATAGTATCCATTCTTGACACCCAGATCTGCCTTATCCGAATGGGCCCCTCACAAGGTCTAGGTATTTTGAGTTGACATGCCCAATGCATATGTTGCGCACTCACGATCCCATTTCACAAGATGTACGACACTAATTGCTTCGTAAAGGGCTCGAACTTCAAAATGACCTTAGGTTGCCCTTCTTCTCGAGTGCGCCGCGCTCTTAGATGGAGGGGTGACGTACAACACCATGTGCTTCTACGTAGATATGGACAACTTTTATAGAACCAATCAAGTTTCACAGCTTCGCGCTTGCTGAAACAAGCACTTGTCGCGGCGAGCCGCGAGCCGCGACGCAGGGAATGGCCGCTTGTGACGCACAGCGCGCTGCTCGATGTTTGATTGGTTTGTTGCCCAATTTATCTAGAATTCTGCCTAATCTAACTCAGGGACAGCTGCGAAACTGAAATAGTAACAATGTTGACAATAAACCCCAGAGATATAAATTAAAGAACTCCAGAGAAATAAATAAGGCGTGTCGAGAACACACATCGTGGCATGTGTGTAACGTGCTAATGCGTGCACTTCACGTGATCCTCCGACTCCGATATGGGGGGATAATAATAAAACGCAAGGTTTTACGTGCCAAAAGCATGACATGACTATGAGGCACGCTGTAGTGAAGAACTGCTGAAATTTCGAACATCTGATGTTCTTTAACGTGGACTGACATCAAAGGTACACGGACCTCTAGCATTTCGCCTCCACTGAAATGCACCCACCGGCGCCGGAATCGAATCCTCGACCTTCGGATTAGCAGCCCAGCACTATCACCACTGTTCCACTGCGGCGGACTCCGATATGGAAGAAGGCACAGAAGGAATTTGACATGCGAAGTCAAGGTAGTACAAGGGGCTAGGGCTTGAAGCTCACCTTCTCACCTCATAATTTCTCACCGCTTCAATATAATATTTATCTCTGCTTGTAAAAAAACCAATTGGGAAAATTTTCGCAGTAAAACGCTCTCTACTTGTCCCGTAAATATTGGTGCATAACTAAAATTTGCGGTGTCGCCTGGTGGGGGGCCCTTTAAATGTATCTCTCCATGTGAGCGACGTATTAGGAGGACAAATGTCTAAACATAGGTACAAATGTTATACGCAAAGACATGTATGTTTAACAGTCGCAATATGTTTTATATAACCAGTTGTTTACAGTTGCGTACCGATGCCAAGAGCAACATGGGTACTACCAACACCAGGAGCGGTAAGTTGAAATGTGGCGCTTGTGCTTGCGAGGATGGTACCCCTGGATAGTGCTACGAAGACCAACTTTAGTGGATTGCGCTTAACTACTATTGATGCTAACCCGATGAGACGCCTGTATCATTGTAGTACATATGTAACGTTTATAAAATTAGATGGGCAGCACCACAACAACTATTGACGTTTCTCCGACATTACGCCTTCATATTGTCTTTTTCCAAAGCATTTCCGAGATTTGGCGCGTCTCTGTGGTAGAATACTTGATTGCCACGCAGAATGGTTGGGTTTGATTCCTGCTGGGGCCATAACATTTATTCTTTGCATTCGTTGGCTCAACGCTGCCAATGTCGGTTTGAGGAGCGAAGCTCCTTAGGCCCTCACGATGTCCGCCGTCCACAATCCGTGCTGCGCCGTTGTCCACAGTCGTAACGCAGGTGCGCCATCTGTGCTGCGCCGCGCGAAAAACAACCGCATCGATCAACTTCTTTACAGCACAATGCCTCCAGCGGTCGCTGATATAAGTGTGCGCTCCCCGCAGTCGTGCCTCCGCCATGGAAGAACGCGATCGTAATGCGCTTCTTGCAGCGGCTCAGCGGCTACGCCGCCAGTCCGACCCCCAGCTGAGAGCTCGAGAAGCTGCATCAATAAGGCAACGTCGACAAGCAGACCCAGAGCTGAGAGCGCGGAAACATTTACCAAACATTGTCATTTCACGGATGATTCACGGTATGCTGCATGGTGCTTCGCTCCATCGTCAGCATAAACTTCGTGGATATGCGTGGAATTTGTCTTAAGGCTCTCGCATTCAAATTAGCCAATGTCTGTTCTCGCCATTTCTCGGTAGATATAAACTGTCGAACACCTGTGGCGCATACTCGCATACCGTGTACCATGGTATAAGGGTATGTGCCACACATGTCTGGAGGAAATGGTGTGACGCCGTACGCGACGGGATTTTCACATTGTTCATGTCATGACCAGACACTCAGAATCGTCAAACCCTCTTACTCTCCAATACAAATTTTGGGCTAGCCCAAGTTAAATAGGTGATCATGAGAGCTCTCAGACGTAGGCGGCTAGATAGATAGATAGATAGATAGATAGATAGATAGATAGATAGATAGATAGATAGATAGATAGATAGATAGATAGATAGATAGATAGATATAAAGGCTCAAAGTGTCTCCAGTACGCAAAGAAATGCTTCGCATTTAAAAAATCCCTAACACTATTTTACCACGGCATCTAATGCAGGATCCTTCAGCTGTGGTCTCACGGTTTGATCGAGCACCTTAGAAAGACGTACTTCCACGCTGACCCTGTTCCACCACCGGACTCCTCACAAGTACTGACGCTGGGCAACTGCAAGGCTTTGTTCTGGATGTGGTTCCTTGGATTAATGGTGGCATCCGCAGCTTGCATCCTCGAAAGAATGCTAGCAGGGCGCACCCCGCGGCAGAAGGGACTTTCGGAAGATTGCTCCTCGCCTACGCCGGCGCGTAGCCCCGAAACCAGACAGATGCCATAGTTACACCGTACCTATTTGGTTTCCTTACCAACCTTCAGTGAAAACCTGTTCAGATTCAAATGGTCCGTCGAGCAACAGGACTACCGTTATCGCAAACAGAAAATGTTCTTGAAATAAGAAGCCAGATTCGGAAACGGTAACGAGTATCTACTTAATATACTTCTGATGCTATTGTTAGCGTCGGTTTCATGCAGTTTATAACAAAAAGTAAGCTTTTCAACCAGTCTTCAAAGCTCGAAAGAAGTGCTGTAATAAGTGTTAACTCTCACAACTTCCTCAGATGTGACAATAACAAGATTTCCAATGAAAATTTCCTGCAGGCTTATGCCTTCGAATTACTGGCTGCGTTAGAATTAGTGCTCAAACCACATGTAATGCGGTCCACGTTATGCTTGACGTACTGTTTAGATGATAGTGACTCTGACAAAAAATAAATAATAACAATTAATATGTTT
>JALIZH010025178.1:0-17409 GCA_030522465.1 Rhipicephalus appendiculatus | reverse complement strand
TGTGAGATATCTAATGTCTTTAGTTGCACCACGGAAAGTTTATTTATACAGGAGAAAATAAATGTCAAAGTTCCACTTTTAAATTTCGCGCCGAAATCTCCACGCGTGATGGCAATGGTTTGTCGTACTTTGAGACACTGACTCAACGGAATTTCCTGAAAATAGGTATGTTAACTCTATGGCTCCCTGAAAGGTCAATGCACTTCATTTTTACAGATTTCTAACTATGTGGGCCCTAGTGGATGCCGTCAAAATGTATGACGTCATGGCGTTTCGTGTGCGAACTTCAAGGTGACGTCACCATCTTTTTCTTTTTGCATATTTTCTAGATCGCCAATAGTCTTGTCGTCGTGAACGTGGGGATCTCGGAATTGAGAAAGACTAATTTTCTTATATTAGAAAAATTGTGTCACTGTGGTGTCGCTTTAAGTTTGTTCCATTTACGTTGTGCATACACATACGTAGGTTCTACATATTGTATCTCGAAAAACGGTTTTTTACGTGGGGCAAGCTATATGGAGAAGTTTTTTTTAAGGAACACGTAGTGAACTTCATTGCTTCTTGCATAGGAGCGACAGATAGACTAGGCGCTTATTTAGTTAACATCTCACTACAGTGAAACCCCGGTGATACGAACACAGCTCATACGAATTTCGGGGTGATACGAACTTTTCTTTGGTCCCGGCCAAGGCCCATTGGCCTGAAATGTAATGTAGTACGGTTGTTGCGAACCGATTTTCACCCCGCGACGTTTGATACGAACGAACGCTACCGTCTAGGTACGGAGAGGTGCTGTCCGCGCTGCCGCGGAAGACGCGCCAAGCACGTGCGAGCGCGGGAACGCAAGCGCGGGCATGCACGCCGCACCACCAAATGGTCAGAATCACGGTGCAAGAAAAATACTTTTCTTACGGTCAGAATAAACCTTTAGAAACGCGTCACGACAACGCCTGTCACGGACTCCGAGATTGTGCGCGCGAATCTTTGACTCTAATGTTCCTCCGTGTGCCTTCGCGTTTAGATTAGTTTAGATTACAGAGGGCATTAATGCCATGCTTCTTTTTTCTAACGCGTCGACGCGAGCTGCTGTCGTTGTACTGTGTTTACACGTGCCTGCCTCATGCATCGGACATCCTATAAAAGGTGGACGAGGACCGAAAGAAGGCGAGGACGGTTTTTAAGGAGTCAGGCCTCACAACGTCAACATGCGCGACTGTTGAGGTCGCACTTGTGCGGGCACGGTCGTAAATCTCCCGAAAACATCCCCAACACCTCCGCGATAGCAAAATTATAACGTAGGATTGTGGTTCTAAAATTTTGTGGGCTTGATCTATCGCGTCAAAGCGCTTCTTCCGTTACGCCGCAGTACTCTGTTGTCATGCGAAAAAACACACTAAAATTTGGAAGGGGCCATTGCTGTCGCGGGTCACAACGCACCTGGTTCATTAATTAAACACGCGCGTACGGCCCGTATATTTACGAGTGCTCGTCTGATTGCCGACATCTTAATACTTCACTGACAGTCATTCAGAGTTCTTTCTGACATTGTTGCGGCCCTGAAAAACAATAAATGAAAATGTACGCCAGCTTTCTTTTCTCGCATGCTAATTTTCCATGCTTTCTGGTGATACGAATTTCGGATGATACGAATATTTTTAGTGATCGCGTGAGATTCGTATCACCGAGGTTCCACTGTATTGTTTGCTTTATTAATTGCATTCGCTATTATTTTATATCCTGGATTTTATTTTGTACTGGCAGTAATAAATGTAATACAATATATTTATCTAACTTTGAAGAGCAGACGTTGCGAGGCAGATTCGTCAACTGGCCTGCAGTGTCACACTGACTGAGTAGAACGCGCCAAACGTACGACATACCCGACTGCATCAACTGAACCCTTCACTGCAACTCCGGCCTCCATACCGCCTTCATCGACGCGAATCTTCGCTTCCCTATTGCCTTTGGTTGGGAGTTGCTTTCACGAAAGCATATACAACGTTAAACGGAGTGACTGACAGTGTAGTATGTGATGTTTGCGGCACCGACGAAAATATCGAACACCTGCTGTGCCACTTTCCTCGTTTTGCCTCAGAGAGACAAGTACTTGCCAACGCATTGCGGAGACTACATGATAGGCCGCTTTCTGTGCAGGTGCTCTTACAGCACCGTCGACATCTCTCGACAGCCAACAAGCCAGTGAAAGCCCTCTTGTGCTCTTTGAGGACGACGGGCTTGCATGAACGCCTGACTTGCGGTGCAGTCCCACACGCTGTAATGAATTCACTGACTCTTTCTCTCTCTCTTGCCTTCTCTTCCCTCATGTCTCCTTCTCGTCTTTCTATTCCTCTTCCCTAATCTCCCAGTGCACGGTAGCCAACCGGCAGTCTATCCGGTTAACCTTCCTGCCTTATTCTTTTCCGTTTGCATCCTTCCTTCCTTCCTTCCTTCCATCCTGCATGCCTAGTGCGAAGCTGCCTTTATTTTTTTAAATTGCATTGAGGAAGGGCTCCTGACCATCATCTAGGCGTGGCCATTGGACGACCCCACCAACTCTCAGAGTAAATTTATTGCCTACTTTGCTACCGTACGATCATTTGGTAAATTAGAGATTAAACTGCGATAGGTTGTGTAGGTTGAATAAAATTATACACTGCATTAGAACATCCCTGTGGCGATATTTGAAAAATGAAGAACCAATGTTCAGTATGATTTCTGCAGTTAAGCTGAAACCTATCTTGGGAAAGGGAATAACGAGAAGTCTTTCGTGAAGTAATGAATATCTGCGACATGACAAAAAACAGCACTCAATACTAGACGTGATTCGTTCTTCTAGAGAATTCTTTCTTTAGGTGTCAGTGTCATCATTCGGCGTTTAATATACGCAGTGCCTTTGTGGAATAGGAAACACCTGACATTATAGTGCGCACGCTGACAAAGGAACAATACTGGCGTAACTTGGGCTTTTTTAGGAAACTCTCCCCCCATATACAACCAAGAGAAAGATTTCCGAAACGGCATTAGTAGGCGCATCTCAAAATTCTGCGGTTTGTGGAGTGACAGAAAGAACATCTGTAGTACTGCCGGCTTATTTATAAAACGGTGCAGCCACCCGATTCTTCTAAAGAATCCATAAATATGGTGCGGAATTCTTTTTTTTCTTCTCACATGTAGCTTCAGTCATGCGTAAAATAGAAGAACCTCTCATATTGTGTGTGAGTTTGTATCCTCAACATAACATCTATTCGGCACACAGCAGGGCATTAACCTGGACTTTGAATTTCAACACTTCAATAATAGCTTGAAGAATTCTCCTTATCAAAAATAATAAAAAAAGAGCTTCCATATTAACGAAATTCTGTAGGTATTGCGCGATTTCCCGAGCGGTATTGTCAAGCTTGTCATCACGCCGTGCGGAGGCCCCAGAAAAATGTCCATCATGATCTGTCTTCCTAAACATGTGTGTGCCCTGCTGCTCGTTCGCGTTCATCCACGTGTGTCGCCTTCTTGTGTACGTGTTTATGTGTACTCACTGGTACTCCGTCTTTGAAGTTCTTGTTCTTGTTCTTGTTCTTGTTAACCTTTCACTGTGGCTCACACCCACTGTGGGGGATTGGCCAAGAATTGAGTGGTCTTATAAACTGTCACGGAACTTTAGAATAAATGAGGTTATAGAATAAAAACCTTATAAATTTTATATGAAATTTTGATAGTCGCTGAAATGTAAAAAAAAAACAAAAAATAAAAATAAATAATAATAATAAAATAAAAGTAATAATAATACTTTTGTATTCCTGCCGCTAACATCGTCTTCGTCCTCGTCTCCATTTTCAGCTTCTCTCCGAGAGCATAGGTGCCGACTTGTGTGGCGTGGAATGCAATAACTCCGATGTGCGAGAGTACAAATATGGGGTGATAGGAAGAAAGTTATATAAAAAGAGAGAGATAATTCTCGAAGGAAAATTTTCTTTGCGAGGCGGGATTCGAAACCTCGTACCCACTATATGAATGCGAGCGACGTAACCACTCGATTATAGAGACACGCTGGCACAGCATAGTATAGCACTGTATATTATAGTAGTACAGTATAGTATAGTATAGTATACGAATGTGGCGGGAAAGAGAAGCGAAAGCGAGGGGGGACACAGGTGAGGGCAAAGACGAGGGGACAGAGGAAAGCATAGAGTATAAAAAACGTGATTGATCCCTCCGTCATAGGAAACGGTTTAACACGAAAGTGGAACGTGTCCTTACAGAAGTTGTTCAATGTTTATTGTACATTGATATCAGAGAGCTCGCACAATGTATAATGGTGTTTGACAGTTATAGTACCGTTTAACGTGGACGCATCCACCTTGATGCTTGGTGGGGCATCTGTATCACGACGACTAACGTCTATGATCAATGATCAAACAAAACCTTGCGGTCGGAGATGCTTGTGGTAGCTGTACGGTGAGAGCGGAATCAGAGAAAGCTGTGTGACAGCCAGAAGAGCGTCACTGATTGGACGCCAAACTTGGGCTAAGGTCGCCTACTCGCGGCATGTTAAGAGTTATTGAACACCACTGCCCAACCAGAGGGAGGAGGAGGGGCGGTGGTGGAGGGAGCCGAGGAGCCTACCCGGCGTAGGTCTCCGCTAGCCTCTTGGCCCAATAAAGAATCTGGTCCTGGACCTCGGGCGCCGAGCTGCATATGCCAGCCTCCCACTGCTCCTTACTATTAATGTATCGAGGGTTAGGTGGTGGGTTCCGAGTACACCCTGGTACACCCCCTCAAAACGCAGCGCGCGTTGTGTTTTCCGCGTTGGCCAGCTGCGATTTTTCGCGAGGCGAGCTTGGGAACACGGAGTTACGGCCACGCGAAGCAGTCGTGCGTCGCAGTGATATTTCTGGTAAGGATGGATGGTATGAGGGAGGCCGTCGCTGGGGATAAGGTCACCACCCGGCAGTGTGTTAATGTGTCGACAACATTTCAGTTTTCCTATTCGAAACGCGCCTAATGGGACGGACGCGTAGAAACGATGCTTTTAAGGAAGTAATCGTGGATTTCACGGTCATGATGAACTACTTCTCTTTAGCAGGAGCACTGTGAGAGAACAGTGGTAGATATAAAAGGCGCGTTTGTAAAGCGTACACAGAATGTGACCGGGGCGCAGTGAATAGCTTGCCCGGCAGCTCTCGTCGCGGGCCAAGAGGTCGTAGGTTCGACTGCCATTGACGGAACTTTTTTAGCACGAAAGTGTTTTATGCCGTGGTCCACTAAGATTTCAGTGACGTATTTCCGTCATGGAAATGACGTTGAAAAATGCACATGATCAGAAGACAAAAAAAAGTTCAGTCAACAGGAGTCGAACCTATGACCTCTCGGTTCTCGAGAAGCGATGCCGGGCGCGCTGCCCACTGCGCCACGGTCACATACTTTGTAGGCTGTACAAACACGCCTTTTAAATGAGAAGCATTTCTTGGCGAACTTGGGCGACTTTGAGCGTATCTATCTATCTAGCCGCCTACGACTTTGTGGTCTCTTGGCCGTATCGTTAATGGGATTTATACCAAAATTGGTGCGGCATAACATTACTGTATGCCAAACATGAATGAGTGGTCATATTCTTACGTGTAGAAGAGACCGAGACGTGTACGGCTGAAGGGGCCGTTTATTAGGGCGCGAAGGTGAGCGCAGGAGCGGCCAACAGGTTGAATATCGCAGCGTCGTCGTCTTCTGTCTAGCTGCCGCTCGGGGCAGCCAGCACGTTCACTGGTCTTCGTTTTGCTCGCGGATACGTGCAACATTTCTCTCCTCGCAGACGAAGCCCGCCGGGCGAGTTAGGTCATTCACCTTGGTGTGAAGAACTTCAAGCGAGCAACATGAAGAACTTGAGTTTTAGTAGGTATTCGACCACTCGCCGTGAGGCGAGCTTGTGTACGTGACCTCGGTGAGTTTGTCGAGAACAACAAACGGTCCATCGTATGTGGGCAAGAACTTCTGGTATAACCCGGGCTTCCGCACCAGAGTCCATAGCCACACTAAATCACCGGGACGAAAAGTTACAGGACGGTGGCGAATGTCGTAGCGCGTTTTTGATCTGTCTTGCGACGCCAAAGTCCGTAAACGAGCAATACGACGCGCCTCTTCGGCAAGGCAGAGGGTTTCGGCAACAGCGAAGTTCTCGTGAGAAGAAAAAAAAGCCCCCCACCTCCCTGAAGGGAATCGTGAGGAAATGCGAATGCATTTCGCGCGCGCTTCACTCCATTTATATATGGTGGTTGTGGTTTGAAGAAGGAAAAGGCGCCTAATTTCTGCAGCCCGGTCGGGAGCACGGCACAGCGCCTTTTTTTTTTTGCTTTTTCTTGTTTTTTTTTAATTTTTTTTATTTATTTTTCTAATTTTTTTTTCATATATAGCTCCGCCGAGCTCCGCCGCAGACCACTTTTAGTTAACGCGCACGCTGCGAATTTTTATTGTTCAACAACGCACAGGAGAAATTTCCCACCGGCACCACCTTGGAGGTCAAGATTCATTGCCATATATACGGGGTGGCCAGTGAACGGTTGTGCAGCGCGAGCAGTCGGTTTTTTCAACCAAGAAACTCGCTAGCAGACGCTGCCTGTGTCGGCGTCGCCAGGCGAGAGAGGGAGAGGGGGGAGCGTAGGAGAGGAGAGAGAGGTGGGGTGCGCATGCGCAGTGGGGGGGGAGTGTGGACGCTGCGGGCAGAGATGCCTAGAGAAGAGAGGGGGGAGCGTAGGAGAGAAGAAGAGAGGTGGGACGCGCATGCGCAGTGGGAGTGTGGACGGCGCGGGCAGGGATGCCTAGAGGAGAGAGGGGGGGGAGCGTAGCAGGAGAGAGAGGAGGGGAGGCGCATGCGCAGTGAGGGTGTGGTTGCCGCGGGGAGGGATGCCTAGGGGAGAGAGAGGGAGAGAGGAGGTTTTCTATCTTTATTTTTTTTTGAAAAGGGTTTGCGCATGCGCAGTAAGGGCGGTCACGCCGTACACCACCACCACCGGATTAAGCTTCGCCATAAGATGCTTCACATCTAACACCTGCCGGCGCGCACACCTCCTCAACCTATCCTCCTCCTCCCCCTCCGCGGACAACGCCAACGCCAACGCCGGATGCCTGACATAGCCCGACTATGAAATGCATTCGCATTTAAAAGGCAAAACTGTGTCGAGCGTGTGCCGCGGTGGACGTGCATACAGCAAGAAGAAAGGACTGTAGCCGGTAGTCTCATGCTTAGCGGTGTTGAATGCATACGTTATGAATGGGAGTACGTCATCCCAGTTCTTGTGGTCGGATGAAACATACATAGCATGTTTACAATTGTTCGATTGGTGCGCTCTGTAAGTCCATTTGTTTGCGGATCATATGGTGTCGAGTGACGCAGGTGGGAGTCACACAAACGTAGCAGCTTTTCTACGACATCCGCCGTGAGTTGCCGTCCACGGTCGCTGATGATCACGCGAGGTGGACCATGACGGAGGATGACGTGTTGCAGCAGGAACGCCGAGACGTCGCTGGCAGTTGCGGAGGGCAAGGCCGCCGTCTCGCAATAGCGTGTGAGATAGTCGACGCATACAATGATCCAGCGATTGCCCTTAGCTGATCTTGGGAAAGGGCCTACGAAGTCAATGCCCACTTGTTGGAAAGGTGTGCATGGAGGTGGCATCGGCTGTAGGAGACCTGCTGGAGCAGTAGATGGGCGTTTGTAGCGCTGACACTGCGTGCAGCTGGCCACATACGCCTCAACAGACTGTCGCATTCCCGGCCAATAAAAACGTTCCTTAGTACGGTACAGCGTCCGCGCAGAACCTAAATGACCGGAGGTAGGGTCGTCGTGCATAGCACTCAAAATCACTGACCGAAGGCTCTCCGGCACCACCAGGAGAAAACGTGCACCAGTGCTGGAAAAATTCTTCTTGTACAAAAGACCATCACGTACACAGTAATGGTGTGCTGACCCCATGACGGTCAGCTGTGGAACGCAACATTTCTTGGCGGCTAAGTTCCTCGCGGACAATCTGTCGGATAGTCGAGGAAATGTCGAGGCAAGGGCTCGTGTCCACATTGGCAACAGTCGTCACATTTGCCAGCCGGCCAAACTTTGGCGTAATTCGGCGCATCTTCAGAGTTTCAAAAGTTCTGCAGTGCCGAATGACGTCGGATACGGAACTCAGGCTATCTTTTCCGATCAGAAAATTATAGACGTCTTCAGCCACTCCTTTTAGCAAATGCCCGACTTTATCCTTTCCGACATGTTGGCGCTGACCACCTTGCACAGCCTTAATATTTCTTCAATATATGTGGTGCATGTCTCACCTGGTAGCTGCGCTCGTTGTGACAGGGTCTGCTCCGCACGCTTCTTTTTGGCGACTGAGTCCCCGAAACACACCTTGAGCTCCTCAACGAAAAGGTCCCACGTTGTAAACGCGTCCTCGTGGTTTTCGTACCACACAAGTGCGGTTTCCGTCAGGGAAAACACCACGTTGGTGGGCTGAGCGGCTGCATCCCATCCGTTGGACTTGCTCACTCGCTTGTACTTGAGGAGCCACGCGTCGGCAACTTCCCCTGCTTTTCCTCCGAAAGGCGGCGGGATGCGGTAGTACTGCACCGGACCGCAAGGTGCTGTCCTGGGAGCGTCTCCTTCGTCGGGCATGTCAAAGACAATCTCGTCAGACGGCGGGAGGCCGGCAAGTCTTCGGCTTCGACGAAGCTGCAGCAGTGATGATTCCGTCGTTGTGAGCGCGTAGCCACCACCTCCTCCACTCTGTTACGCGTAGAAGAGATCGAGACGTGTACGGCTTGAAGGGGCCGTTTATTAGGACGCCAAGGTGAGCGCAGGAGCGGCCAACAGGTTGTTGTTGTTCTTGTTGTTACCTTTGGTACGGCTCATACCCACTCCGGGGAATCGGCCAAGAGATCACTATATGAAGAAGGTTGAATGTCGCAGCGTCGTCGTCTTCTGTCTAGCTGCCGCTCGGGGCAGCCAGCACGTTCACTGGGCTTCGTTTTCCTCGCGGATACGTGCAACAATATCATGAAATCATGACTAACTTGTCATGAAAAGTATGATTTACAAGCCATGACTATAGTGCTCCTGAGGCCGTTTTCATAATTTGATATATTCAAAGATTGGTACGCTGAGACATTTCTGCATGACCAACATAAATGACAGGTGGTAATATGTAAATCATAACGTGCATGTCATGTACATGATTTACATTCTACGCTCATGGTGCGCTGATGGCTGCTTCTCTAGATTGATATAAGTTTTGCATTGCGTGACGTGACTCTATGGGGAACATAAATGCCAAGTGGTAATATGGAAATCAGGACATGTCATGTGCATGTCAAGATACTGGCAATTGTGGCTACCAGCGTGAGCGGCGAACGGACCTTCAGTTGCCCTATGCGACGCAGGAGCGCCGCACTTCACTAAAGCCCGAATCATTAGACAGCTTATGTTTACACAACTTGTAAACGTTGCATATAGTGACTGATACATGTCGTTGGCTCATGTTTCACTTTGATACGTTGAATAAAATGCCACATCATCAGAAAACGACACCTCGTCTCCTCAACAAACCTTCATAATGTCAGGTCGGACCGGGCCTGGCCCGGGCCTTTGTTTGTGTGCGTCGGGTCGAGCCGGAAGGGCTCGCAACGCTATAGCGTCGGGCTCGGGCGGGCCTTCCACACAGCCAGCGGGCCCGGGCCGGGCTCGGAAATTCGGCCCGTGCACAGCTCTAACTGGCAGTGCGGCATGTGATGTTTGCGGCACCAACGAAAATATCGAACACCTGCTGTGCCACTTTCCTCGTTTTGCCTCAGAGAGACAAGTACTTGTCAACGCATTGCGGAAACTACATGATCGGCCACTTTCTGTGCAGGTGCCATTACAGCACCGTCGACATCTCTCGACAGCCAAGGCGGCAGTGAAAGCCCTCTTGTGCTCTTTGAGGACTACGGGCTTGCGTGAACGCCTGACTTGCGGTGCAGTTCCACACGCTGTAGTGAAATCACTGACTCTTTCTTTCTCTCTTCTGCCTTCTATTCCCTCCTCTCTCTTTCTCGTCTTTCTATTCCTCTTCCATAATCTCCCAGTGTAGGGTAGCCAACCGGAAGTCTTTCCGGTTAACCTCCCTGCCTTATTCCTTTCCGTTTGCTTCCTTCCTTCCTTCCTTCCTTCCTTCCTTCCTTCCTTCCTTCCTTCCTTCCTTCCTTCCTTCCTTCCTTCCTTCCTTCCTTCCTTCCATCCGGCATGCCTAGTGTGAAGCTGCCTTTATTTTTTTTAAATTGCATTGGGGAAGGGCTCTGGACCATCATCTAGCCGTGGCCATTGAACGACCCCACCAACTCTCAGAGTAAATTTATTGCCTGCTTTGCTACCGTACGAACATTTGGTAAAGTAGAGATTAAACTGCGATAGGTTTTGTAGGTCGAATAAAATGATAAACTGCATTAGAACATGCCTGCGGCAATATTTTAAAAGTGAAGAACCAATGTTCAGTATGATTTCTGCAGTTAACCTGAAACCTATCTTGGGAAAGGGAATAACGAGAAGTCTTTCGTGAAGTAATGAATATCTGCGACATGACAAAAAACAGCCCTCAACAATAGACGTGATTCGTTCTTCCAGAGAATTCTTTCTTTCGGTGTCAGTGTCATCATTCGGCGTTTAATCTACGCAGTGCCTTTGTGGAATAGGAATCACCTGACATTCTATTGCGCACGCTGACAAAGGAACAATACTGGCGTAACTTGGGCTTGTTTAGGAAACTCTCAACCATATACAACAAACAGGAAAATTAGTAGGCGCATGACAAAATTCTGCGGTTTGTGGAGTGACAGAAAGAACATCTGTGGTACTGCCGGCTTATTTATAAAACGGTGAAGCCACCCGATCCTTCTAAAGAATCCATAAAGATGGAGCAGAACTCGCAAATATTTTTGTCACTGCGGTTTGCTGCAATCGTCTTGGTGTTAGGCGTATGGATGTGCGAAGGACTGTTCGGTACGTGAATGATTTTCTACGCCTAAAATTGTAGATTATCTCTGAGATGGCGGTATATATATATATATATATATATATATATATATATATATATATATATATATATATATATATATATATATATATATATATATATATATATATATATATATATGTATATATATATAGTAGTGGGAAAAGAATCACGCGGACCCCGATAGAATTATGAACAAGAAAGAAAATACGACTTTCGTTGGTTTGGCACTGTATATTCCTACTAACGTTTCGTCTGGTGGACCAGACTTTGTCAAAGTACATCGTGTACACGATGTACTTGTTACTTTGACAAAGTCTGGTCCACCAGACGAAACGTTAGTAGGAATATACAGTGCCAAACCAACGAAAGTCGTATTTTCTTTCTTGTTCATATATATATATATATATATATATATATATATATATATATATATATATATATATATGTATATATATATATATATATATATATATATATATATATATATATATATATATATATATATATATATATATATATATATATATAGGACCAACAAATAAAATACGACTTTCATTTGTTTCGCACTGTATATTTTCACTTACGTTTCGTCTGGTGGACCAGACTTTGACAAACTCTGGTCCTCCAGACGAAACGTGAGTGAAAAAATACAGTGCCAAACCAACGAAAGTCGTATTTTCTTCCTTGTTCCTTATTCTCTTGGGGTCCGCGTGATTCTTTTCCCACTACTATATATATATATATATATATATATATATATATATATATATATATATATATATATATATATATATATATATATATAAACAAATCCACTGAACCTATAGTTCTTGATCATCACAACATCACCTGGTTCCCGGCTCACGTAGGGTCGAAAGTGGAGGGGGGGGGGGGCTTGTCAACGCCAACGAATTGGCCCATGCTCGAGCGCGAGGTCTCGCTTGCCGCGCCGGGCTCTCCGAGGACGGAGTGGGCGGGGCCCGCGACGGGTCTGGTCCGATAGTGGCGGAGAAGGAACACCCCCCCCCCCCCCCCCCCCACTTTAGGGACATACTATCCATCTTTAACGAAGTCACAAAGATTATCAACTCGCTCGCAGGGAATTTCCCTCGCCCCACCGAAACCAATCACGTCCACAAACGGTTACGCTTAGGTTACTGCAAACGCACTCGTATCCCAGCCTTTCGATCTACAATCGTTGCACGGAGGTCTCCCCTTTGCGTCGCGACTGCGGCGGATACAGCGATTTTAACCACATGCTCTGGGAGTGCCCCTCTTTACAGCGCCACACGGTTGAAGAGATATCGCAAGACACTTTTTATTTACTGGTCAATAGCCACGGCTGGTTCCAACAACTCCAGGCACTCCAGAAGGCCCCCGACGCGGCGGTGAGGCTTGGTCTGGGCTTGGTCTTCCCGTCCCGATGTGGGAGCGGCCCGCGGTCCCCTCCCTCAATGAAAACTGGGGATGACTTGCTCAGGACTTCAATAAAGTTTAGTACCTACCTACCTACTACGAAAGCTGGCATATCACGTATGCGTTCAATCCCGTCCATACAGACGGCTTCGGTGCAAAATATTTTACACAAGACAAGCTGGTAATTTGAGGCCGGATTTTTAGGCATTATAAAAACGCGTTTTAGCCGCCAAGAATAGGCAGGGTAAGAGAGGTTTCAGGTGGCAATAATAGCAGGAAAAACACGTTTTCGGCCACCAATGTCATGAATGTATGCGCAATAATTTTTTACGTAAATGAAAATAAGCACAGATCAACGATGTGTGTTACCTGTATCTACGAAAGGAGAGATTTTATCTACGAAAGGAAGATTTTATCCTTTATGGTGGCACAAACGCGCCAACACTTGAACATATAGCCGTGTAATTCACGTTGCTCCGCGCGGTTCCCGGAATACGGTCTCTCCTTTTAACATCTAGCATGATGAATCAAATGTCCACTGTGGAATCAAAACATTCCTGGGTCTCTTTATTTTCGGCATAGCTGAGAAGGACAGCACAGGAGCGGATAACCAGCCAGCAAAAAGACCAAAAGGGAGGGGTGCCTCGTATTGGCGCTGTCTATTCGTGTGGGGTTAATTCCACCACTCCGCTGTCAGTCATCAACTTAAGAAACAAACTACAATTGAAACTCAACTCGCCTGCACATCACAATTTTCCTTCACTTGCTCGTCACTCTCCCTTCCCCTGGCGGTTCAACACGGTTCCGCGTCCGCGAACCACTGGCCACATTTCAGCGCGGCGGCGTACGGTGGTCGGCGCGTCCCATTTCACTGCTGCTCGCGGTTTTTTTCCGGAAGTGGGTTGAACTAGAGTACTAGGCTGAACCTCATAGATCTACCAGCACTGAATATTGCCGGTAACATTAATAACGGTATCAGAATGCACTCGACGGCGAAATTTGAGTTTAGGTAGTGTTCATATCGGCGCAACTTTCCAAAATAGTCATTTGTAGGCACTGATAGGCATTTAGGCAAAAACGCTATAAAAGCTCTGGCCAAATTCTAATTCATGCTCATTTATCAAAATTGAGCTATAGGAACGCGAGGAGCAAGGTCGACATTTTCCTAAATTTCAAGCGCCATCTTTGTGTTGGCGGGGGATCGTGTATATATATATATATATATATATATATATATATATATATAAAGGAAGGAATTGTAAACTTAAGGGCTCGTTTTCTTTGTCAAACACAGTATTAATGAGAACTAACAGACAAAGATGCCAGGAAAGTATAGGGGAAGCTATTAGAAGTAATTGTAATGTAAATGTGAAGAAAGGAAAGTGGACGAAAAGATAACTTGCCACCGGCAGGATCCGAACCTGCGACCTTCGAATAACGCGTCCGATGCTCTACCACTGAGCTACGGTGGCGGTCATCTCCCCGTCCACTTTATAGGGTATATATGTGTACTATGTATATATATATATATATATATATATATATATATATATATATATATATATATATATATATATATATATATATATATATATATATATATATATATATATATATATATATATATATATATACAGAGCATAGCGTTTCTATTACATATTTATCTCACCCCTCTTCCTTGTGATTCGCTCTAGTGCACTCTTCTTTGCTGCTTACACGATTTTCTCGTTAGCTCTTCCAGTTCTTTTCGAGGATTGTTGTTTGTTAAATGTCCGCACTCTACATTATCACCCTGTTAGAATTTGCCTATTTCCATGACCAAGTGTGAGAATTGGCTTTATTACTTTACATACTTCACTGCACAAGATGATTATACGTTATTTGCTGTGTATTTGTACTCATTTCTGTGCCGTCATTTTAATCTCACATTGCTCTAGTGGTCGTCTTCAGTTTTCTGATATATATGTGTGGTACGAGACACTAGTTAGGCACGTCTTTGGGGGGCCCCCCTGCCATTACAATGTACAGTAAAATCTCGTTGATACGTTTTCCATGGGAACCGCGAGATGCAACGTAGTGTGCGAAAATTGTATTGACCAAAGAAGTTCGAAGATGAGCACAACATGAAACTTCTTCGGCAACTCATTCTTATTGGGCAGCATTAAAGTAGCTGGTCAATTTCCACTGTACTTTCTTGTTTTTCGCTCAAAAGATCCCCTGGAAGCAGTATTTTTTTCTATATAACCGACCTAGCTGCAGCCTCAGCGGCTCTGCAACGGACACATCCGGGATTGTTGGAACGTGGCTTGAGCTCGTATACTGAAGAATAAACGTAGGGTTTCTTGATAAGTCGGTCAAGACCCCCTGTCTAGACGTGTTATCCAATCGCGGATAAAAGTGTGACGAGGAATGCAAAGAAACATATTAGGCCGAAAATCATATTATGCAGATTCGTGTCAAAGATATTTCACTATTTATAAACAGCGCATTTCACGTCGACAGAAATAACACTTTTCGAACTTTCGTCTGTTCAGCCGAATATTCGTGAATCTCTAGATCAGCCGGAGACTATAAATATATATATATATATATATATATATATATATATATATATATATATATATATTGTAGAGAGAGAAACAGACACAACAGCCGTTCGCTGGGCTCGCTGTTCTATTTCTGTTCTGAGCCGGTCGCCAGCCCACAACCCACAACCCAGTACTGCCTCTTCGACATCGGTCATCACATTATATATATATATATATATATATATATACATATATATATATATATATATATATATATATATATATATATATATATATATATATATATATATATATATATATATATATATACATTGGTAGAGCATATATATATATATATCAGTGGTAGATCATCGGACGCGTTATTCGAAGGTCGCAGGTTCGGTCCCTGCCGGTGGCAAGTTATCTTTTCGTCCACTTTTCTTTCTTCACATTTACATTACAATTACTTCTAATAGCTTCCCCTATACTTTCCTTGGCATCTTTGTCTGTTCGTTCTCATTAATACTGTGTTTAACAAAGCAAACGAGCCCTTAAGTTTACAATTCCTTCCTTCATTCATAACGAGGGTCTCGTTCTGGCAGACTTGATGCCTTCAGGTAGTATGCGGGGGGATTATTGGTCATCTGCCCGCTCGCAATGAGATCACGTACTACGTGACGCCTACAGGCCAAAAAGAGTGTTCCACACTCGCCGTAATGGCAACAGGCGGCGCTGACTGACGCTCCCACGTTTAAATACAAATATATACCCTATAAAGTGGACGGGGGGGGATGACCGCCACCGTAGCTCAGTGGTAGAACATCGGACGCGTTATTCGAAGGTCGCAGGTTCGGTCCCTGACGGTGGGAAGTTATCTTTTCGTCCACTTTTCTTTCTTCACATTTACATTACAATTACTTCTAATAGCTTCCCCTATACTTTCCTTGGCATCTTTGTCTGTTCGTTCTCATTAATACTGTATATACATATATATATATATATATATATATATATATATATATATATATATATATATATATATGCATGCTAGGCACTGCTTGGCACATATCCGCTTTCTATGCCGCATATTCTCCAGGTTTTGCGCGGAGGCCAACGGCGCTGCAACAGTCTTAAAGGGCCATTAAACAACCCCGAGGTCCAAAAGTTATGAGGAGAAATATGCGCATTTTTGCTATGTGATCATGCTGCCGCAAGAATTTCGCGAATACGTACTCGAATAAGGAAGTTACAAGGGTTAGAATCATCCGTTTCAGCTGGTTTTAAATGTTCGCACGGCCTCCCCACCCTCCTCCGCCGTAGGGAGGGGGAAGGCGTAGCCCGTCGTCGTGACTCCACCCACTTCGGCAACGTGACACGACGTCAGCGATACGTCATCGGCGCGTAGCCAACGACCCAGCAGGCCTTCTCGCACAAGCGCACGTGTCAAGCGGCGTGGGGTGGATGCACGGTGCAAGGAGCACGCTTCCCTTAGCGGTACAGTAGCGAGACGCCTCTTGATCTCGGAAGCTTTCGTTCTTCCGGCAGTCTCGAGCTCTACAAAACGGCGCAGGGCAGCAAAAGGAATCGAAAATGCGGACTGCTCAGCCAAAACTGCATCACTGCAGGGCCAACGCGCCGTCGCGTAAGGCAAAGGACCAATCGACGAACTCAGTGGTACGTCAAGTTGCCCATGGGCAAGTTTGCGTCACTGTGCGTACAAGGGGGTTTGGTCAGGCGAAGGAAAGAGGTGCGGGAATAATTTTTCGAAATGAAGTGTCTGCGCGGCAAGCAACGCTGTACTGTTTTTAAAATGTGACCGCCGCGGTCT
The DNA here is from genome assembly GCA_030522465.1 of Rhipicephalus appendiculatus. Taxonomy (NCBI): domain Eukaryota; kingdom Metazoa; phylum Arthropoda; class Arachnida; order Ixodida; family Ixodidae; genus Rhipicephalus; species Rhipicephalus appendiculatus. The sequence goes on along the minus strand of JALIZH010025178.1, from coordinate 613 downwards.
ACGGTACGCATAGGCGAGCTTGTTTGGGGGGTCTACAAGAAAAGTCGGAGCCTGTTTACTGGCCCTTAGGCAGCAGCAACGTTCAAAGCTGCAGAGAAACCACGAGTACCAGCGAATAGCTGCGGCAGTGCTATTGGAGCTTTCGCAGAGGTCACGCGATAACGCCAGAACCCATTTATTTGCAGACAGAGAAGAGCTAAAAAAAGCTGCAAGCCCTGGGAGCGCTTCGGCTGCACCAGTGGGAGTCCAGGATGCGGCGAAAAGGAATGCGGCGTGGAGCACACAAGTGATATTTGTACAGCAGACTGTAAAATCGGTTGCTGGTGTAGGGGCAATTTGTACCGCCGAAAACGAGACAACAAGTGCGTCCCAAAACACGAATGTCTACTGTGAAACTTTTCGTTTGAGCAATGCTATGCCTGCGGAAAGTTTAGATCTGTGGAATGACGACTAATAAAAAAAAGCAGAAGCCATCGTAGTTGATTGTCATTCTTTGTATGTAGCCCAAGAAATTCAGAATATTCGCGTTATTAAAAAAAAAGATATTTGTTTGAATGCGCGCCACTTTCTCACAGCGAAAATATTTACACATGGGCTTTGGACTCCTTGAGCG
>JALIZH010025177.1:0-12405 GCA_030522465.1 Rhipicephalus appendiculatus | reverse complement strand
ACCAGCGAACTGTCCTGAGGTGTGCGCGTGTGCACGGCGTGCGGTCCGCCGGGGCCAGGGCTAGCGGAACAAGCGCGGAAGTTGCGCGCGGAATCGAATAGGAAGTTTGTTCTTATGTATTGCCTTTTCGCCGTAATATTTTAAAGCTGTCTTGTTACTAATAAATTGATTTGGAGTTATCGCAACGTCGACGAGCGGCCCTTTTCTTAGAGTAGACACCGAACCCCCACAACTGGCGCCCAACGTGTTATTGGCCACGTCTACAACCAGGAGCAATGGAGGCCGCCTCTCAAGACGCTTCTTGAATCGATGTAATGCCTAGACATGGCTACAGCAATGTTCTGCGCGGCGCGGGGAGACGCCGCGTCCGCAGCCTACTTGGCAGCGAGGTACGCTGCGGTATCGACGGTAGCTTGTGGTCCGGCTGGAACGAACGAACACAGTGGTGGCGGGGCCGAGCGGGCTGTGACCGCGAGTGGTGATAACGACCACGTCTTGGACGCCGACATGGAGGATGAGGGGTGTTGTAATCGGGAGAAACGTGTCTGTGATGTTATCTGTCTTTTGTTGTTCAGTGCGTAGAGCATGCGCGCGCATCCTTTGTTGACGCTGTTATCCTGTTGAAAGCGCGGCGACTCGGCTGTGTCGAGCCAGTTGTGTTCCTGCCATCGGATGCAATAAACGGTTTTCGAACATCGGCGTCTTCATTATAACATTGGCGACGAGGATGGGATAAAGCGGCACAGAAGCTATGGCCACCACTTTCGGAAAACTGCCGGAGTTCTGTCCGGACTCGGGTAACATCGACGTCTACCTTGAAAGGTTCGATTTATTTGCGAAAGCAAATGGAATAGACGCCGGAAAGAAGCTTGAAATTTTCCTGACTATTATAGGAGAGAAGGCCTACGTGACACTGCGTAAGCTTACTGCTGCCGAAAACGCCCACCGAAGTGAAGTACGAAGATGCCAAGAAGGCGCTACAACAGCACTACGCCCCAAAGCGGTCCGTGGTCACCGAGCGATACCACTTCTACCGACGGAACCAGGGAGTCAAGTGAAACCATTGCGCAGTTTCTCGTTGAATTGAAGAAGCTCGCCGCGACATGCTCGTTTGGAACGTTTCTAGAAGAAGCGCTACGTGACCGCCTCATTGCTGGACTACGAAGCGACACCATCCGGTGCCGCCTGCTCGCGTTGCCCGACGACGAGGTCACCTGGGACCGGGTGTGCAAGGTAGCCACCGCCATGGAAGCTGCACAGAAGGACACCCAAGACATGCTGTCCGACAACGCTGGAGCCAGCAACGCTGAACTCTATTGGCAAGGAAACCAAAGGAAGCCTACTGCAACAAGCAAGGTACCTGAAAAAAACTATACGCGGAAAACTGCAGTAGTTTGTCATAGGTGTGGTGGGCAACACACTCCTACAAGGTGCCCATTTTTGAAAAGTGCCTGTTTTAAGTGCTCTAAACTTGGTCATGTCGCAAAAATGTGCAAAACGCGAGTTGTGCACGCGGTAGAAGTACCGGCAGCAGAGCAGGATTTGCTTACTATATGCCAAACGAACAAAGCAGGCAGCCCGCCTCCCATAGCTGTAAAAGTAATCATAAATGGTCACGAAGTACCGATGGAGCTGGATACGGGGGCTGCCGTTACAATTATGTCTGAAAAAGACTTTGCAGAAAACTTTCCAGGCCTATCGTACAACAGTGAGGACATAAAACTCGGAGTGTACAATGGCACCGCAATCAGTGTAAGGGGTGTTGCGCAAGTCGATGTCAGGTGCGGGAAGCAAAGTCACCGCCTACCACTTGTCATTGCCAAGTACGAAGAAGGTGTGCGCATGCCGGTGCTTCTCGGGCGTGACTGGCTCGCAAAGATAAAAGTGAACTTGTCTGATGCCCTGCAGAAACTTCACGAGGTTGCGCTTAAGGTACAAGCAGTCGCGCCCATAAAGGCTCTAGAAGGTGTAGAATCATTAAAACAACAGTACGCTGATGTTTTTCAAGCAGGGTACGGGGCTATAAAGGGGGGTACAGGGGTAGCATTCGCACAAAAGAGAATGCAACTCCAGTTTTCTGTAAAGCCAGGCCAGTACCGTATGCTTCACGAGAACAAGTCGAAAAAGAACTGGTGGAGCTAGAGAAGGCTGGGGTAATTTACCGGGTGTGGCACAGCACCTGGGCAACGCCGCTAGTTATTGTGCCCAAGAAAAATGGCCAAGAAATAAGGATATGTGGGGACTATAGAGTCAGTGTGAACAAGTCCATTGATGTAGATCACTATCCCTTACCTCTTCCAGAGGACATTTTTGCGTCCCTGGTCGGAGGAACCGTGTTCACTGTGTTAGACTTGGCCAAAGCTTATTTACAGCTGGAGTTAGATGAGCATGCTGAAGAACTTCTGACGGTTAACACACACATGGATCTCTTTAGATACCGGCGGTTGCCGTACGGCGTTGCGAGTGCACCTGCAATGTTTCAGGCAGTCATGGATCAGGTTTTGCAAGGCATACCTGGCACAGCCTGTTACTTAGACGATGTACTTATTGCTGGAAAAACCCTAACAGAGTGCTACAGTCGAACGAAGGAAGTTCTAAATGCCCTGTGTAAACATGGAATCCGAGTAAATGTGTGGCGAAATGCGTTTTCTTTCAAGAAAGAGTGCAGCACTTGGGGCACGAGATAGACCAACACGGTCTGCATCCCACAGCGGACAAAGTGAAAGCGATCCTCGAAGCACCGAAACCAAGCAATGTGACCCAGTTGAGGGCATTTCTGGGCTTAGTAAATTTCTATGCAAAATTTTTGCCCAATTTGGCTGGACAACTAGAACCGCTTCACCAGCTTCTACGCAAAGGAAGCATATGGCAATGGTCGCGTCAGTGTGATGAGTGTTTCACGCGGTGTAAGCAGTTGCTAACTAAAGAAACAGTGTTGGAGCTGTATGACGTAAAAAAAGAAATACAGCTCACATGTGATGCTTCTGCTTACGGGCTGGGCGCAGTGTTATCGCACGTTGTGCATGGCGTTGAACGTCCAGTCGCATTCGCTTCCAGATCAATGTCACAAGCAGAAAGGAACTATTCACACATCGAAAAAGAAGCACTCGCCATCATTTTCGGCATAAAGAAATTTCACAAGTATCTTTATGGCCGCAGCTTCGTTGTTATCACTGATCACCAGCCACTCACGGTAATATTTGAAGCAAAACACCACAGCACTGCTGTGGCAGCGGCGAGAATCCACCGCTGGGCCATTTTTCTGTCGAACTACCGCTTCCGCATTTTACACAAGTCAGGGGCAAGGATTAGCAATGCTGACGGGTTGTCACGTCTGCCATTGTCTGAAAACACTGATGATGTAGATAAGATTTTTACTTTTCCCCGGTCAGAGAATTGCCCTTAACAACGAAGGACATCGCACGGGAAACGTCTAAAGACTCTGTTTTGAGCGCTGTACGTGAAATGACATGGCATGGCTGGCCGTCATCTGTGGATGTGCAGTATCAACCTTTCTTTTTGAGGCGGTTTGAACTTTCGGTAGATGAGGACTGCTTAATTTGGGAGAACCGAGTCGTTATACCCCGTGTTCTTCAGGAGGAAGTACTGTCGTTGCTACATGAACAACACATAGGTATCAGTAAAATGAAGGCCTTGGCAAGATCAATGGTATGGTGGCCCGGAATTGATAGTTGCCTCGAACAATCGGTAAAACAATGTCACATCTGTCAGAGTGTAAGACCGGCAGGCCAGCCAGCACCACTGACCCCATGGAGATGGTGTACTAACAGTTGGGAGCGAGTGCACCTTGACTTCGCAGAAAAAGAAAACAAGATGTTTCTGGTCGCAGTCGATTCACACTCTAAGTGGGTAGATGTAAAAATAATGACTTCAACTACTGCGCAAAAGACTGTCGAAACTGTAAGGTCACTGTTTGCAAGCTACGGGTTGCCTCATGAGATAGTTACGGACAATGGGCCACAGTTTCGAGCAAAAGAGTTCGAGGATTTCTTGCATGCGAACGGCGTTAAGCATACTCTGACTCCGCCTTATCATCCTCAATCGAACGGCGCAGCAGAACGAGCAGTGCAGACTGTTAAACAGTCATTGCTGAAACAGCTGCTAGAGGATGAGCGGAGCCAAAGTTCTAGATTCTTGCAACACAAAGTTGATAACTTCCTTTTCGCGTACAGAACTACGCCACGCACATTCACTGGTAAAACACCAGCAGAGTTGTTTTTAAAGAGAAAGTTGCGCACAAGACTATCTCTGCTCAAACCAGACATGGAAGCTACGATCAAAGCTAAGTCCGACAGGGAAGTGCGCAGCGCAAATAAGCGTAGGGACAAGCCCAGGGCGTTTTCTGTTGGAGATTATGTGCTCGTGCGTACTGTTCGTGGGGAACTTGTGAAGTGGCGGCCTGGAAAGGTGGTGAGCGTGAAATCTCCGGTAACGTACCTGGTGTACGTTGACAAGCAAACGCGCTTTGTGCACGCCGATCACCTGCGTTGTACTTCTTTGAAACCTGAGTATGTGGAAGGCTGTGGTGATGAAATGTCGTTGCCGCATGCAAGTGATGTTTTGGAAGGGGAAAATCGTTCAGTACAACCGGCAGTGTCGTCATCGCAGCAAACAGCCGCCCCTCCTGTGCTTAGACGTAGCACTCGGGTGACGCGTCCACCAGATCGACTGATGTACGACCGGCTGTGATTTTGTTTGGGGAGGAGTGTTGTAATCGCGAGAAACGTGTCTGTGATGTTATCTGTCTTTTGTTGTTCAGTGCGTAGAGCATGCGCGCGCATCCTTTGTTGACGCTGTTATCCTGTTAAAAGCGCGGCGACTCGGCTGTGTCGAGCCAGTTGTGTTCCTGCCATGGGATGCAATAAACGGTTTTCGAACATCGGCGTCTTCATTATAACAAGGGGCAACCCACTGCGATGGGGCATAGTACTGTTGGGACGCGTGTACGCGCGGGAGAAGCAGACACAACCGTGCGGTGTGGATCCCAAACATCAACTGGTTTTATTCGGGTTCTCCTGGAGGTTCGGAGAGCAGCGGAGGGTGGCTCTGCCTGGCGGCTTGGCTTGGCTTGGCTGCCGCCACGGCACCATTGTGGAGAGGTCGACACATGCCGCGGATGCCTACTTCAGAGACGCGGGAATGGACCAGGACGAGTCCGATTCAAAGGGAGAAGCCGTCGAGACCGACAGGGACGACGAGAACGAGAACACCGCGGACGGTCTGGCTGCAACAGAGGGCGGGGACGCCACCGAGTTTCAGGCGGCCTCGGCCATGCAGGGCGATGACAACGTTGACTCGAACACGAGTGTGACCGCGACGGAGGACGACCAAGCCGCCGCGACGCAGGAGAAGGCGAGTACGGACCCTGTAGCGGACGCCAAGAAAGATGCCGCCGAAGGAGGAAATGCCGTGGCCAGGACGCCCGCTGCGCCTGCACTGAGAGCCGCTGCCCCTGCGACAAGGGCTGCCGGCACGGGTACAAGATGTTGTTTGGTAGAAAGAAAGCAGGAAAGACCACTCTCCACACAATTTGGCGCAGCTGTTAGCTGCTTAATTGCTGCATTAGTCGTGCAACAACATTACGTAACAACTTGAAAACCGTAAAATGCATTCAAATCTCCTGGCAGCAGATTACCCATGTTGAGTTGTTACCTTAGCAGTGCTTCGACTGCAGATACCTTTCTCTCCCGCTTACTGTGTTACATTTGGCGTTGTTTCAGCAGTGACCATATTCTGGCTGGTATAATCTGTGCTCCAGATTTTGAAGAGAGGCATGACTGCTGCTTGTGCAATTACGAAAGGAACTTTACCATCCAGCATCCAAAATATTTCCACCCTCACAAACCAACCAAACTGCTTGTAACGGCAGTTTGGTTGGTTCATTTATCAGTTTAGAGGCGAATATATGTCTAAACAAATACATCACAGTTCTAAACACCAAAACACTGTCAACCTTTGAACGGTGCTTAGCAGTTCGGATACTGACCTGCAACGGAACCCTTTGCAAGCAACCTCAGTTTCTGAAAACAGATGTTTGCCTTTGCAAAGCATGGTGCACTGAGAAATGTTAGACTGATATGTCTCTAACTAAAAAGAAGATTGCTTCCATTTCATTAACGAATTTGAGGCATCAAGTCTCTTCCTTTTAAAGGGGCAGCGACAAGGAAGATGGTAGTTCTCGCCTTGCAAACTTCAAATAGAACTGAAGAGAAAGAACACAACTTCATGAAGCTTCAATTTACGAAGAATCGACCACCTTCATGACAAATGCCCCACTCTTTTAAATGCGAATGCATTTCTTAGTCAGGGCTATGTGAGGCGTCCGGCGTTGTCCGCGGCGGCGTGCGCGCGCCGGCAGGTGTCATCTCTCCGCTCTCACTCCCTCTCCCATAGCAACAGCTGCGGGCGCGCGCACTTATCCTCGCCCCTAGCAACCGGAGCACGTGGTGCGAGAGAGTGTAGGAGAGGGTAGGTGCAGTGCTTCGCCGCTCCTTCTCTCGCCGTTCGCTCTCTCTCCTTCCTGCGCCCCCCCCCACTCTCCCGTCCACTCGCGCCTCACTCTCGACCGTTCGCTGGCTGGGCGCCTCTCAAGGCGATGGCAGAAGTCGCTGAAGGCGAAATCTCTCGGCGCAAGAGATGCCTTCGCATTTCCTCACGATTCCCTTCGGGGAGGTGGGGGCATTTTTTTAAATCTTGGTTAACCTTTCTAATCTTTGACCACCAGTTATAACTGCAGATAACGGCAGCCATGTGTTCTGCAGAGGGTTTCAATAGGTGCCAATAGTTAGCAGTGTCTTTGTGTTTCCTTCCCTCATCCGCGCGTCTATATTTTGCTGCAAGCGCTCGACACACGTGGTCCCTTAAATAAAATTGCGTTAGTTCATGACAGAAATATATCCCTTTTTTTCTTATTTCAATAGATCCTTTTCTAAATCGCAGTGTTCTTGCCCCTCCCAAATCTTAGCATACAGGTAATCGGCTGTTGCACGCATCACGGTCGCTTACCAGTGCTGCACAAGCACACTATTCGGACTGTCAGAAGATAGCTTGCCTGCTATATTCTTATGGTGCAAAGTGAGGTTTTATTATTTTCCTGCCTCACAATAAAGAATGTCAGAAGATAGCTGCATGTGGTTAAACGCACTCTACAGGGTATAGATTTCTCGTTTACTCAGGCTAATACTCGATAGCAAACTATTCAAACAAGCATGGACAAAGCTGCTTATGTTGTCTAAATGTTCCTCGTGTCCGTGCAGCTTGTACTTACACTAGGACGAATTCATACAAGGTCAAGCAACGAGTCCAGCTGACCACAACTTCAAAAATATTGTTCACGCTTAAAAGAAAAAGCAATTTGAAAAGCTTTCTCGGTCAGTAACCAATGAAGGTTGCTAGTAAATGCTTCATTTCCCATATGTTTACTACAACCACTTCAATGTTAAGTTTACAACCAAACATGTAGAAAAACAAAAAAAACTGTTTTGCAAACTTGTCGCCAGCTGTACACATTTCGCACTGTATACAAGCAAAACTACTTTTTGCCTACAATAAATCTACCTAACGATCAGCTAATATGCACTATCATATTTCACTGAATGTTATCTCTGTTAAAAAAAAAATCTCCAAGATGGACCACACTGTCTATATTTAAGGCAACATAAAGAAACAACAAAAGCGTTAAACTTCGTAAAACTTAGTTTAAGTGAAAAATCCTACCATTCTTCTACGGCGAACATTTTTCTGAATCTAATTAAGGAACAATATATTTTTTTTAATACCTGGGGTTTGACGTCCGAAAACAACGATATGATTATGAGGGATGCGCGAGGGTTTCGGAAATTTTCACCACCTGGTCTTCTTTAACGTGCACTCACATTGCTCAGCGTACGGGCCTCTACCGTTTCGGTTGCATCGAAATGCGACCGCAGCGGCGGGGATGGAACCCGCGACCTTCGGGTCAGCAGCCGAGCACCATAACCGCTACACTACTGCGGCTGATGAAGAATAGATTTTTTTTATGACAACGCATTTTACGAGCCTTGGTTTCTAGCTTTCTCGAAGAATTCACAAGCTGCTTCCCTCTCTGGCTGCTCGCGCCTCGATGCACCTGCCGTCAGCCACCTTTGATCAGACAACGCGGAGGATATGCACTTTGGCGCGACGGGGAGCACACGCGTGAAGGCTGCAGCGCGCCAAGATTTCACGGTAGATATCGTCTCGTCTTTCGGCGCAGCGGCATGTCGGCAGCGTAAACAGAGGCTCACCTAACGGCGCCAGCACAAACAGAGATGCACACATGAAGCGCCCGCACTCCGGCTCTGACAAGCCCGATTACTGATGGCAATCGCAATATTCTGCTCCTTAATTCCCTCTCGTAGTTGCGGCGATGGGTGCGGTGATTGTATGCGACGCCCATATTTCTATAAATTCCTGGAGGTCACCCGTATTCACAAGTGTTTACATGCGCCCATATTTTTTTTATTTTTTTATTTATTTGAGTACCTTACATGGCCACATGGGCATTGAGTAAGGGGGGACGTGACAGAAATATAATACACCAAAGGTATAAACCAATTTTCATGAATTAGGCAGAAAGGAAATACAAGAACACAGCATGCGAAACAGAGTAGTACAATAAAAATGCTATAAAAGGTGAATGATACAAGAACCAGGCACAAAAGGTTACATCAAAAAGTATTTACATGGTATAATATAGTGCATAATAAAATACATAGTGCATAAAATACATAATAAATACAAGTGAATACAATGAATACCATGGGATAAGGAAACAAAAAAAAAACAAAAAAAAGGGGGGGTGGGGGGTGGAGGACTACAACATGAAAGCCATCGCACAAGTAACTGCGCAAGCAACTGAATCAACCCGGAAAACACTAATCATTACATATAAGTTAGGCAGAACATGGTCTGCTGGCGATATGCGCGTTAAGCGACTGCCTAAATTTCACTGAGTTTGTTTCCATGACTATAGAGTTAGGTAAGCTGTTCCGTTAGAGTATGGCACGCGGAAGCGCCGAACAGTTGAAGGCGTCAGCGTAACCGTAAAGTCGCGTGAAACTTAGATTATTGTGTAATCTACGAGATGTATGTGGTGATGTATGCAGGCCTAAGACATGATGGTCGGACTGGTGCACGTATTTATGGAATAATGACAACAGGGCAATATTACGGCTATCACTTAACAGCTCGAGGGAAAGAGAGAGTTTTATTTGTGTCACACTTGAACGATAGTTATAGTTTTGAGCAATGAAACGAGCGGCTCTGTTTTGGATTGATTCTAATGAAGTAATCAAATACTTTTGATGGGGAGACCAGATAGAAGAGGAAAACTCAAGTTGTGGGCGGACGAATGTTTGGAAAGGAAGCTTGCGAATGAGGGAGGGCGAGTTTCGAAGGTTACGACGTAAGTACCCTAATGACCTGGCAGCATTGGCACATACGTTAGTAATATGGGTAGTCCATGAAAGGTTTGGAGTAAGGGTGATGCCTAAGTATTTAAAAGAAGAGGCCTCGGATAATGTGCTGCTATTTATACTGTACCAAAAGTTGGATTTGGAATGCTTCCTGCTAAAAGACATTACTTTGCATTTCGTTGAGTTCAAGTGCATCAGCCATGTGTCACACCAATCGGTAATTAAGTTGAGGTCTTCCTGAAGGGCCATGTGGTCGGTGGAACTGTGAATTGGGCGATATATAATGCAGTCGTCAGCGAATATGCGCATGCAGGATGATATGTTATTGGGCAAGTCGTTGATATAAATTAGAAACAATAGGGGACCAAGTACGCTCCCCTGAGGTATGCCTGAGGAAACATAAGAAAAGGATGACGAGACATTGTTGGCCAATGTGAATTGCTGCCTGTTAGAAAGGAAAATTTCGGAGCCAGGATAGAGTTAACGAATCCAGTTTTATAGCGGATAGCTTAATGAAGAGGCGGCTATGTGCAACGCGGTCAAATGCCTTAGAGAAATCAAGTAAGATACAGTCTGTTTGTAAGTTTGAGTGCATGTTAAAGTGCAAATCTGTTGTTAATTCCAGTAGTTGAGTCTCGCATGACAAACCTCTGCGGAACCCGTGCTGTTTCGCGAAAAAGAAATTATTAGATTCGAGATGACTGTAAACATGAGATGCGATAATGTGTTCCATCATTTTACAACAAATGCACGTCAATGAGATGGGTCGGTAATTTCCAACTATATTTTTGTCGCCATTTTTAAAGATGGGTACAACTTTGGCGGTTTTCTAATCGGTGGGAATCTGACCGGTGTTTAGAGATTGCTGGAAAATGTGGAATAAAATCTTGCTAGAAACTGAGACAGTGTTCTTTAAAATTTTGGAGTTAATACTATCGATACCTGATGTAGTGGATAGCTTAAGATTATCAGTTAGGTGCGCGATACCTTCGATTGAAATGTCTATGGGTGTCATGTATTGGTAGTCATGATCAGTGACCCCTGGCAGCTTATCTAAGCTTTCTTTTGTGAATATGGATGAAAAGAAATTATTGAAAGCAGATGAACACTCATTGTCTGGAAGAGGAGCACCATTATCGTCGTGTAACGCAATGCGGTTAACGTGATCATTAGGGTATAAGATTCGCCAGAATTTCTTAGGGTTAGATTTGAGCAGTGAAGGGAGATCATGAGCAAAATATTTATCTTTAGCAACAGAAAGAGCGTAGCAGTAATCTTTTTGCGCAGCGGTCATATTTTTCCCAGGATGTCGGGTTATCCGAACGTTTTGCGGCTTTATATAAGCGTTCCTTTTGGTTACGAAGCTGTCGAAGATGTTTCGTGAACCATGGATTGTTTTTATCGGCTGTTATTTTGATAAGAGGCACGTGTTGGTCGACCAATGCGCACAGCTTCTCTTTGAACCTTATCCAGTTATCTTCAATGGACCTTGAGTAAAATGACGGAAAAAGTGAGCGGCTAAAGAAGGAGTCATGTTCTTTGTTAATTTCGGCATAGTTCCCCTTGTTATAATCGCGTATCGTTTTTGTTTCGGCTCCCGCGAATTGAAAAGGAACTTTTATGGTTGTTTGGAGTAGGTTGTGGTTACTGCAACCGTCTAGATGTGTAATCTGCCCTGTAGTCTCTGGCGCGTTCGTAAGAATCAGGTCTAGCAGATTATTGCCACGAGTCGGTAGATGGACAACCTGGGATAAGTTAAAGTCTACAGTTAGATTAACAAATTCTGTTGAGAGGCGACATGATGAGGACAGCTGGGGCCAATCAATTGGAGGAAAATTGAAGTCACCAAGGAGGTAAGTGAATTTAGTGGAACAAAGCTGTGTTGCTTTAATGATGCTAGACCGGAGTTCATTAGAGAAGTAGTTTGTGGAGTCAGGGGGGCGATAGCAAATTCCAAACAGAACCTTCGTGGTGGAACTGAGACACACGGCCCACACAACCTCTAGCTCAGAATTTGTGTTGATAACATGGGAAGTGATCGTTTTTTTTTTTTATTGCGAGAAGGACACCACCACCTCTTTTTTTGTTGCGGTCACAGCGATATATATTATGGGTGTCCGCTAAAGAAGCGATTTCACTGTCGGAAATATCAGGATGCAGCCATGTCTCCGTCAGCGCAAGAATGTCACAATCGCAGTCATCAAGATAGGAAGCAAGGTGGTCACGTTTTGACATTACACTTCGAATATTTGTGAATGATAATGAAAATGATGGAGCAACGCGATGCGCTGGAGACGTCCCTGTACCTAGCTATCTGTTGAGTTCAACCACTGCTGCAGATGTGATATCGTAAGCATACGTTTTGTCGCCAATGCGCAGCCGGTCCATTGTTAATTTGAAGGGTTTTTTTATGTGTCTTTGCATGTTCGATCAATTTTTGCCGCGCTTACCTTGTGGCCAAAGAAAAATCTTCTCTGATGTAGAAATCAGAGCCTTTCAGTTTTCTAGCATTGGCAAGGATTCGCTCTTTGTCCTTATAGTAAGTCAGTTTAGTGATAACAGGTCTTCGTTTTGTATCTGAAAACTTTCCTAATCTGTGAGCTCTGTCGAACTTTATACTGTCTGTAGCAATATCGAGTTTCTCGTAGCAGAAGGCCATTATTTTCTTTTCCGTAGCAGTCCAGTCTTCCTTAGCGTCATCTTCGATGCCAAAGAACAGAAGATTTGAACGACGCATTCTATTTTCGGTGTCATTGCATTTGGACGCGATCTTTTCCATCCGCTCAGAAAGGGTGCGCAATGAGTTAGGTCCGGTATTCGAATCATCCGAGGGATTTTTCGCCTCAATTGCAAGAATTTTCGCATTTAGCAGTTTGACTCTGCCGTCAGCCTCCGACTGTTTGTCTTTGGCTAATTTCAGATTGGCACGTAGAGACTCGTTCACCTGTTT
>JALIZH010025176.1:0-11502 GCA_030522465.1 Rhipicephalus appendiculatus | reverse complement strand
CTTGATATGGAATGACCCATATTATATATATATATATATATATATATATATATATATATATATATATATATATATATATATATATATATATATATATATATATATATATATATATATATCTTTTCGTCCACTTTCATTTCTTCACATTTACATTACAATTACTTCTAATAGCTTCCCCTATACTTTCCTTGGCATCTTTGTCTGTTAGTTCTCATTAATACTATGTTTAACAAAGCAAACGAGCCCTTAAGTTTACAATTCCCTCCTTCATTCATAACGAGGGGTCTCGTTCTGGCAGACTTGATGCCTTCAGGTGGTATGCGAGGGATTACTAGTCAGCTGCCCTCTCGTAATAAGATCACGTACTACGTGACGCCTACAGGCAAAAAAGAGTGTTCCACACTCGCCGTAATGGCAACAGGCGGCGCTGACTGACGCTCCCACGTTTAAGTACACATATATACCCCATAAAGTGGACGGGGAGATGACCGCCACCGTAGCTCAGTGGTAGAGCATCGGACGCGTTATTCGAAGGTCGCAGGTTCGGATCCTGCCGGTGGCAAGTTATCTTTTCGTCCACTTTCATTTCTTCGCATTTACATTACAATTACTTCTAATAGCTTCCCCTATACTTTCCTTGGCATCTTTGTCTGTTAGTTCTCATTAATACTATGTTTAACAAAGCAAACGAGCCCTTAAGTTTACAATTCCCTCCTTCATTCATAACGAGGGTCTCGTTCTGGCAGACTTGATGCCTTCAGGTGGTATGCGAGGGATTACTAGTCAGCTGCCCTCTCGTAATAAGATCACGTACTACGTGACGCCTACAGGCAAAAAGAGTGTTCCACACTCGCCGTAATGGCAACAGGCGGCGCTGACTGACGCTCCCACGTTTAAGTACACATATATACCCCATAAAGTGGACGGGAGATGACCGTCACCGTAGCTCAGTGGTAGAGCATCGGACGCGTTATTCGAAGGTCGCAGGTTCGGATCCTGCCGGTGGCAAGTTATCTTTTCGTCCACTTTCATTTCTTCACATTTACATTACAATTACTTCTAATAGCTTCCCCCCTATACTTTCCTTGGCATCTTTGTCTGTTAGTTCTCATTAATACTATGTTTAACAAAGCAAACGAGGCCCTTAAGTTTACAATTCCCTCCTTCATTCATAACGAGGGTCTCGTTCTGGCAGACTTGATGCCTTCAGGTGGTATGCGAGGGATTACTAGTCAGCTGCCCTCTCGTAATAAGATCACGTACTACGTGACGCCTACAGGCAAAAAGAGTGTTCCACACTCGCCGTAATGGCAACAGGCGGCGCTGACTGACGCTCCCACGTTTAAGTACACATATATACCCCATAAAGTGGACGGGGAGATGACCGCCACCGTAGCTCAGTGGTAGAGCATCGGACGCGTTATTCGAAGGTCGCAGGTTCGGATCCTGCCGGTGGCAAGTTATCTTTTCGTCCACTTTCATTTCTTCACATTTACATTACAATTACTTCTAATAGCTTCCCCTATACTTTCCTTGGCATCTTTGTCTGTTAGTTCCTCATTAATACTATGTTTAACAAAGCAAACGAGCCCTTAAGTTTACAATTCCCTCCTTCATTCATAACGAGGGTCTCGTTCTGGCAGACTTGATGCCTTCAGGTGGTATGCGAGGGATTACTAGTCAGCTGCCCTCTCGTAATAAGATCACGTACTACGTGACGCCTACAGGCAAAAAAGAGTGTTCCACACTCGCCGTAATGGCAACAGGCGGCGCTGACTGACGCTCCCACGTTTAAGTACACATATATACCCCATAAAGTGGACGGGGGAGATGACCGCCACCGTAGCTCAGTGGTAGAGCATCGGACGCGTTATTCGAAGGTCGCAGGTTCGGATCCTGCCGGTGGCAAGTTATCTTTTCGTCCACTTTCATTTCTTCACATTTACATTACAATTACTTCTAATAGCTTCCCCTATACTTTCCTTGGCATCTTTGTCTGTTAGTTCTCATTAATACTATGTTTAACAAAGCAAACGAGCCCTTAAGTTTACAATTCCCTCCTTTATATATATATATATATATATATATATATATATATATATATATTTATTTATTTATTATATCCTAACAGTTTCGGCTGGCGGTCCAGCCTTCTTCGGAGGATGTAAGTCGAATGGCAGGCCCCGCAGCAGAGGGGCCGCCAGCCGGTACTGTTAGGATATAATAAATATTGTTTTGTTTCCTATGTTGCACTACTCTCCGAAGTTTCTTACAAGTTTTATTACGGTAGCCTGAAGAAGTTCTCTTTAACCATATATATATATATATATATTGCCGAAAGTATGGCCGGCTACAGATTGTTGACCGATCACAATATAGCGAGCGAGCTTTGTGCCAGCATGTGGACGATCACCTTCAACAGCTTTCACCATGGCTGAGTTCTGACATTGCGCGCAATTTGCCCGCAGTGAAAGCGAAGTTACTGACTGTCGCATCTGCTGCTAAGTAAACCTGACCCGCAATATAGACAATCATAGATGGCGATCACGCCTTTCTGAAAGCCCGCGGCCGTGTCGGTTCCAAGCGAACGCCGTCTTCGCTCCGTTTCGGCGCACATTTGCTGTGCTTCATGTGTGGCGCGCTCCGGAGTATTGTTCGAATTACAGTGAAACCTCGGTGATACGAATGTCACGGTATCACCAAAAATATTCGTATCACCCAAAATTCATCTCACCAGAAAGCATGGAAAATTAGGATGCGACAAAAAGAAAGCGGGCTGCAGACCTGGCAAACAAAGAACTTTCCCATCTCCCGCTAAAGGGAACCATGTGTGGATGCGAAGCAGAGGGGAGATGGTTAGCTTGAGCGGGAGAAACGTCACCGCCCTCGTTTCGCGGCAGCGGCCCGGGTGCTCATCGCAGCGCTGCACAGGAAAGAGAATGAGGCGCGCGCGCTCCGTCATTTTCATACCGCGGAACTACCGTGGAGCCCCCCAACGGAGTATGCAGCTGTCGCACCACCTGTTGTGCGCGCCGCTCCGTAGAGGGGGCGTAGGAGAGGAGAGGGGAGGTGACGCGCATGCACTGTGGGGGTGTGGGACGCGGGCGTTGCTCCATAGAGTAGAGGATTCTTAGAGGAGAGAAAGGGGGGGAGCATAGGAGAGGAGAAAGAGGGGACGCGCATGCGCTGCGGGGGTGTGTGACGCGGGAAAGAGGGACGGACAAAGCTCCCGCAAACACATGCAAGCATGATCAAGGAATGGAGTCAACCTGGGCGACAGACACCACCGGTAGTGCGTGTTATTCTTTGCTTGCACCCACCACCTGCCTAGCCATTGCTAAGAAGCCACTATATGCTCTCGGCCATGACTCTGGTGACTCTTTTGGTGGTTCACGGCCGTATTGTACTACAGTGTTCTGGTTCGCATAGTGCGTGCTTCCCTACTTCATGAAAGTGACTGGACGTAGGACGCGGAAGAGACGGACACAGCTCCCGCATAAGATGCTTCGCATCTAAAAGAAACAACAGTTCAGTCCAAACGACGCACTCGCTTCTTGAAGCGAGACGCGTGCACTGCGAAGGCATTCCTTTTCCGCCAGTCGAGTTCAAAACTTGGATCTTAGGTGCTACCGAGGTATTCTCTCCTAGGCGTTCGGTGATTGTGAAGGGCCCCTTGAACTTCGCGTGTAGCTCCTTACCCGAGCTGCTGCCGCCGATTTGCACCCACACCTCGTTTCTAATGTTGTACTCCGGGGCAAGTCGCCGAGGTCAGTCATAATAGCGCTTCTGTTTTTCTTGTGCTTGTGTGGCTCTTTTCCTCACCGCAGCTCTGATCGTCTGGCAGGCCTCTGTACGGCTGTCATAACGTTTGACGCTAACAGGAACGTCTAGGCTGAGGTCTGCTTTCAGCTGGGGCAGCTTTCCGTATACGATTTCGTACGGTGTCACACTAGTAGACGTCTGCAGTGCCGTGTTAACTGCATAGCTAGCAGCCCGAAGGTGTACGTCCGAATGGGCCTCTCCTTTCTTGTCTACTTTGGTATATGGAGCGAGTCTTGCCTGAATACTTCGATTAGTGCGCTCAGTAAGGCCGTCTACCTGGGGTTGGAATGCGGATGCGCAATGGTGATCTACACCCGCCTTCAAAAGGTACGCTCGTAGTTCCCGGCTGCGAAATGTTGTTGCACGGTCAAATGTCAGTTTCTTTGGCAAGCCATGCCTCCATTGGAATCTGCGCTTCAGGAAATTGACTAAATGAACGGAGGCAAGGGGTGGCACGGCTGCCACATCTACGTATTTGGACAGATAGTCCACAGCTGCAATGATATAGCGGTCTCCATCAGTGGTGGTGGGTAGCGGCCCTATGTAGTCGATGCCCATCGTATGAAAGATCTGATCGGGTCAGGAGCGTAGCCAGAAAGTTTTTTCGGGGGGGGGGGTTCAACCATACTTTATGTATGTTCGTGCGTGCGTTTGTATGTGCGCGTGTATATATACGCAAGCAAAATTGAAAAATTTCGGGGGGGGGGGTTTGAACCCCCACCCCACCCCCTCCCCTTGGCTACGCCACTGGATCGGGTATCTGAACAGGTGTTAACAGTCCAGGCTGGCACCCTGGCAGTCACTTAAACTGTTGACAAGCTTCGCAACTGGCGACGTAAGAGCGCACATTGCTTTGCATTTTCGGTCACTAGAAGCGTTCCTGTAGCTTGCGAAGTGTGGCTCGTTGTCCGATGTGCCCTCCTTCGGGATCATCATGAATGGCCCGTAGTATTTCAGTACGCAAACATTTCGGAACAGCCAGGAGGTAGCATTTTTCCGATAGGTCCTGGTGCCACTGACGACGGCACAGTACATCATTGCGTATTGCAAACAATGCATTTGTTTCCGTACCCGTTACAAATGCAATGATTGGCGCCAAGTTCTCATCCTGTTCTTGGGCTTTGCGCACGTCTACTTGGGAAAATAGATGTGAGTTTGCTTGTTTACTTCAACGCGCATGAGTGGGTTGCTTGACAAGGCATCGGCGATGTTATTCAGGACCCCAGCGCGATGACGCACGTCCAAGTCATATTCTTGTAGCGTGATAATCCACCTAGCAAACCTATGCTTGAGCTGTTGCTCGGAAAACATGCAAGTCAAAGCAGCATTATCAGTTACCACGGTGAACCTGCGCCCGAACAGATAATGGCGGAATTTATGGTCCACGTTCCACACCACTGCCAGACATTCCAGCTCATTGGAGTGATAGTGGCGCTCGGTATCGGGCAGTTTCCGGCTGGCATAAGCGACGATGTGTTCGACGCCGTCGGGATAACGCTGGACTTACATTGCCCCTAGACCAACTTGGCTAGCGTCGGTGTGCACTTCAGTGGTCTAGTCATCATTGAAGTGACTCAATACTGGACAATATATATGTAATGTGCGTGCGTGTGTGTGTGTGTGTGTGTGTGTGTGTGTGTGTGTGTGTGTGTGTGTGTGTGTGTGTGTGTGTGTGTGTGTGTGTGTGTGTGTGTGTGTGTGTGTGTGTGTGTGTGTGTGTGTGTGTGTGTGTTTGTGTGTGTGTGTGTGTGTGTGTATACATAGCCGTGAAGCACACGTTCCTGCTTGCCTCCGCTGCCAGTGACGCCAGTCACCCCTGACTAAACTAGCTGGCCTCCTGCAACCCGTTCATGTCCCAAGAACACCATTTGACCAGATAGGAATGGATATTTTGGGTCCACTTCCTACTTCTACTGCAGGGAACCGCGGGGTTATCGTCGCGACTGATTACCTTACCCGTTATGCCGAAACAAAGGCTATCCAGAGAGGTACAGCAGCAGAGGTGGCAGAATTTTTCATTGAGAATGTTGTGCTGAGGCATGGTGCACCAACTGTCGTGATCACAGACAGAGGAACCGCATTTACGGCAGGTGGTTTGGATAAGGTCTTGATGCTGAGTGGAACAACTTATCGTAAGACCACCGCCTACCATTCGCAAACGAATGGGATAACAGAGCATCTAAACAAAACAATTGAAGACATGCTTTCGTTGTACGTAGACGTTAAACACAAAAGTTGGGACGAAATCTTGCCTTATATCACGTCTGCGTACAACACGGCAAAACAGGAGGACTCGCATGACTCCGTTCAGCCTGGTTCACGGACGGGAGGTACGGACTATGTCGGATGCGATGCTACCGCACGAATGTGGCGACTTTGACACCGACGCCAATGTGTTTGCGGAACGCGTGGTAGCAGCTACGCAACTTGCACTTTTGCGGATCCACCAGCAGCAAGACTACGACGCAGGCCGCTACAATGCTCGACGTAGACCAGTCGTTTACCAAACTGGCGACAGAGTATGGGTTTGGACGCCCATACGGAAACGGAAACTACCCCAAAAGCTGTTAAGGCGATACTTCGACCATACCGAGTACAGCGATGACTGAGTGATGTTACCTACGAAGTCGTTCACGACAGTCCCTACTGTATGAAGCCTCGCCAGCACCGTCCTGAACTCGTGCACGTAGTGCGCATGAAGCCATATGTCAGCGAGTGACTGCGCCAGACATTTATTACAAAAAAATTCCCCATCTCCCGCTAAAGGGAACCATGTGTGGATGCGAAGTAGCAGGGAGATAATCAGCTTGAGTGGGAGGAACGTCGCCGCTCTCGTTTCACGGCAGCGGTCCGGGCGCTCCGTCATTTTCATACCGCGGAACTACCGTGGCGCCCCCCAGCGGAGTATGCAGCTGTCACACCACCTGTAGTGCGCGCCACTCCGTAGAGGATTCCTAGAGGACAGGAAGGGGGGACCGTAGGAGAGGGGGGAGGGGACGTGCATGCGCTGTGGGGGTGTGGGACGCGGGAACCGCTCCGTAGAGTACAGAATTCCTAGAGGAGAGAGGGGGGGAGGGGACGCGCATGCGCCGTGGGGGGTGTGGGACGCCGGAGCCGCTCCGTAGAGTATAGGATTCCTAGAGGAGAGAACGCGCATGCGCTGTGGGGATGTGGGACGCGGGCGCCGCTCCGTAGAGTAGAGGATTCCTAGAGGAGAGAATGTGGGTGAGCGTAGGAGAGGATAGGGGGGGAGGGGACGCGCATTGCGCTGTAGGGGGTGTGGGACGCGGGGGCCGCTCCGTAGAGTAGAGGATTCCTAGAGGAGAGAAAGGGGGGTGAGCGTAGGAGAGAGAGAGGGAGGGGACACGCATGCGCGTCCACTCCCCCTGTGCTCTCCTACGCTCACCCCCTTCCTCTTCTCTAGGAATCATCTACTCTACGGAGGCGGCGCATGCGCGTCCTCTCCCCCTCTCTCCTCTAGGAATACTCTACTCTACGGAGCGGCTCCGGCGTCCCACATCCCCACAGCGCATGCGCGTCCTCTCCCCCCTCTCTCCACTTGGAATCATCTACTCTATGGAGCGGCTCACGCGTCCCACACCCCCACAGCGCATGCACGTCCCCTCCCCCTCTCTCTCCTTTCCTACGGTCCCCCCCCGTCCTTTCCTCTACGAATCCTCTACGGAGCGGCGCGAACGACAGGTGGTGTGACAGCTGCTTACCCCGCTGGGGGCGCCACGGTAGTTCCGCGGTATGAAAATGACGGAGCGCGCGCGCCTCATTCTCTCTCCTGCGCAGCGCCGCGATGAGCGCCCGGACCACTGCCGTGAAACGAGAGCGGCGACGTTCCTCCCGCTCAATCTAATTATCTCCCTGCTGCTTCGCATCCACACATGGTTCCCTTTAGTGGGAGATGGGGAAGTTTTTCTTCACAGTTGCCCCGGCTGAAAAAAATAATTCCCCATCTCCCGCTAAAGGGAACCATGTCTGGATGCGAAGCAGCGGGGAGATAATTAGCTTCAGCGGGAGGAACGTCGCCGCTCTCGTTTCACGGCAGCGGTCCGGGCGCTCATCGCGGCGCTGCACAGGAGAGAGAATGAGGCGCGCGCGCTCCGTCATTTTCATACCGCGGAACAAACCGTGGAGCCCCCCAACGGAGTACGCAGCTGTCGCACCACCTGTCGTGCGCGCTGCTCCGTAGAGTATTCCTAGAGGAGAGGACCGTAGCAGAGGAGAGATAGGGGACGTGCATGCGCTGTGGGGGTGTGGGACGCGGGCGCCGCTCCGTAGAGTAGATGATTCCTAGAGGAGAGGAAGGGGTGAGCGTAGGAGAGGGGACGCGGGTGCCGCTCCGTAGCGTAGGATTCCTAGAGGAGAGGAAGAGGGTGAGCGTAGGAGAGGGGACGCGCATGCGCTGTGGTTGTATGGGACGCGGGAAGGAGGCACGTACTAAGCCCCCCTTCAAACACATGCAAGCAAGACTAAGGAATGGGGTCAACCTGGGCGACAGACACCACTTGCCTAGCCATTGCTAAGCAGCCTCTCTGTGCTCTCGGCCATGACTCAAGGAATGGGGTCAACCTGGGCGACAGACACCACCTGCCTAGCCATTGCTTAGCAGCCTCTCTGTGCTCTCGGCCATGACTCAAGGAATGGGGTCAACCTGGGCGACAGACACCACCTGCCTAGCCATTGCTCAGCAGCCTCTCTGTGCTCTCAGCCATGACTCTGACGACTGTAGTAGTGGTTGATGGCCTTCATATTACTACAGTGTTCTGGTTCGCATAACTGGTGCTTCCGTACTTCATGAAAGTGGCCGGACGCGGGACGGGGGACGCGGGACGCGCGAGGAACGGACAGAGCCCCGAGCATAAGATGCCTCGCATCTAAAAGAGCCATCCTGGCGACCTAAGATGTTTGATGCAGAGGCTCATGATAGCGCTTGAGACGGGAAACATCGACGAGGTCACGACCGCGCTGGCGCATGTCATCCAATCGAGGAACTGCTTTGATAGGCAAATTAAATTAGAGGTTTCCTCCCACGACGCGGTAGTGACCCGAAGCATGAGCCGAGCGTTGGCGATGCTGCTGAATGAAGGAGCACATTTTTCTTCACAGTTGCCCCTGCTGAAAAAAAGCCATCCTGGCGACCTAAGATATTTGAGGCAGAGGCTCATGATAGCGCTTGAGACGGGAAACATCGATGAGGTCACGACCGCGCTGGCGCATGTCATCCAATCGAGGAACTGCTTTGACAGGCAAATTAAATTAGAGGTTTCCTCCACGACGCGGTAGTGACCCGAAGCATGAGCCGAGCGTTGGCGATGCTGCTGAATGAAGGAGCACATTTTTCTTCACAGTTGCCCCTGCTGAAAAACAGCCATCCTGGCGACCTAAGATATTTGAGGCAGAGGCTCATGATAGCGCTTGAGACGGGAAACATCGACGATTTCACGTCCGCGCTGGCGCATGTCATCCAATCGAGGAACTGCTTCGACAGGCAAATTAAATTAGAGGTTTCCTCTGCGACGCGGTAGTGACCCGAAGCATGAGCCGAGCCTTGGCGATGCTGCTGAATGAAGGAGCACATTTTTCTTCACAGTTGCCCCTGCTGAAAAAGAGCCATCCTGGCGACCTAAGATATTTGAGGCAGAGGCTCATGATAGCGCTTGAGACGGGAAACATCGACGAGGTCACGTCCGCGCTGGCGCATGTCATCCAATTGAGGAACTGCTTCGACAGGCAAATTAAATTAGAGGTTTCCTCCACGACGCGGTAGTGACCCGAAGCATGAGCCGAGCGTTGGCGATGCTGCTGAATGAAGGAGCACATTTTTCTTCACAGTTGCCCCTGCTGAAAAAGAGCCATCCTGGCGACCTAAGATATTTGAGGCAGAGGCTCATGATAGCGCTTGAGACGGGAAACATCGACGAGGTCACGTCCGCGCTGGCGCATGTCATCCAATTGAGGAACTGCTTCGACAGGCAAATTAAATTAGAGGTTTCCTCCACGACGCGGTAGTGACCCGAAGCATGAGCCGAGCGTTGGCGATGCTGCTGAATGAAGGAGCACATTTTTCTTCACAGTTGCCCCTGCTGAAAAAGAGCCATCCTGGCGACCTAAGATATTTGAGGCAGAGGCTCATGATAGCGCTTGAGACGGGAAACATCGACGAGGTCACGTCCGCGCTGGCGCATGTCATCCAATTGAGGAACTGCTTCGACAGGCAAATTAAATTAGAGGTTTCCTCCACGACGCGGTAGTGACCCGAAGCATGAGCCGAGCGTTGGCGATGCTGCTGAATGAAGGAGCACATTTTTCTTCACAGTTGCCCCTGCTGAAAAAGAGCCATCCTGGCGACCTAAGATATTTGAGGCAGAGGCTCATGATAGCGCTTGAGACGGGAAACATCGACGAGGTCACGTCCGCGCTGGCGCATGTCATCCAATTGAGGAACTGCTTCGACAGGCAAATTAAATTAGAGGTTTCCTCCACGACGCGGTAGTGACCCGAAGCATGAGCCGAGCGTTGGCGATGCTGCTGAATGAAGGAGCACATTTTTCTTCACAGTTGCCCCTGCTGAAAAAGAGCCATCCTGGCGACCTAAGATATTTGAGGCAGAGGCTCATGATAGCGCTTGAGACGGGAAACATCGACGAGGTCACGTCCGCGCTGGCGCATGTCATCCAATTGAGGAACTGCTTCGACAGGCAAATTAAATTAGAGGTTTCCTCCCACGACGCGGTAGTGACCCGAAGCATGAGCCGAGCGTTGGCGATGCTGCTGAATGAAGGAGCACATTTTTTCTTCACAGTTGCCCCTGCTGAAAAAGAGCCATCCTGGCGACCTAAGATATTTGAGGCAGAGGCTCATGATAGCGCTTGAGACGGGAAACATCGACGAGGTCACGTCCGCGCTGGCGCATGTCATCCAATTGAGGAACTGCTTCGACAGGCAAATTAAATTAGAGGTTTCCTCCACGACGCGGTAGTGACCCGAAGCATGAGCCGGGGGAGCGTTGGCGATGCTGCTGAATGAAGGGAGCACATTTTTCTTCACAGTTGCCCCTGCTGAAAAAGAGCCATCCTGGCGACCTAAGATATTTGAGGCAGAGGCTCATGATAGCGCTTGAGACGGGAAACATCGACGAGGTCACGTCCGCGCTGGCGCATGTCATCCAATTGAGGAACTGCTTCGACAGGCAAATTAAATTAGAGGTTTCCTCCACGACGCGGTAGTGACCCCGATGCATGAGCCGAGCGTTGGCGATGCTGCTGAATGAAGGAGCACATTTTTCTTCACAGCTGCCCTTGCTGAAAAAGAGCCATCCTGGCGACCTAAGATATTTGAGGCAGAGGCTCATGATAGCGCTTGAGACGGGAAACATCGACGAGGTCACGTCCGCGCTGGCGCATGTCATCCAATCGAGGAACTGCCTCGACAGGCAAATTAAATTAGAGGGTTTCCTCCACGACGCGGTAGTGACCTTCGCACTTTGGAACCAGCATCGAGGTGAGTTCCGGAGCTTGGTATAGGACCGATGCCGTACTAGAGACCCTGAGGCATAACTAGGATTTGGAAGTGAGCTAGGTGGTGCAGTTTTTCTTGTGGCATTGCTGCCCTTGCGATGTAAACGTGTGGGCGAGCTGGCGGTGCTCTTCCGCTTGTAGAGCAACGTCG